>CM035424.1:55315035-55343839 GCA_020310875.1 Ceratopteris richardii | reverse complement strand
GGTGACCACGAAGATCCTCTCTGATGTATTGTCTAGGTAGGTTACTTTGCCTGGGCTATCAGGTCTTTAAACTCATAGATTGTGAGAGCACTTATTCTTGAGGCTGGCAAGTTTATAACTCCAAAAGCCTCATCAGTTTCACGGTTTAAAAGCAAATCTATGCTTTATTATCCTGTGGAATCCACTTTGGAGTCATGATTCTGGTCAAGACGGATTTACCATGGGGAGTTCTTGGCTCTCTCTCTAAATTCCTTTGCTCTATATCACCCATGTCGGTCTCCGCAATCACATTTCCAAACTCATATGTTCTATCAGGAAGAGTGGTGACTACATCTATAGTCCCCTCTTTATCTAGGTATACTCCATTCACAAACTTGACTACCGAGTGTTCTAGTCCATGGGGTTGATCGGGGTTCTTAATCTGGACCACAGATCTTCTCAGGTCGTCTTCGTAGATGCGAGCACCTAGACGATTAGTCCTTATGTATTCCAATTGAGTCTTGTAAGGTCCTTCTGGCTTTTCTAGATAAGCCACCCCTGAATCACTTGTTATAGGACATCTCAGAATCACTTGTTTCTGATCGGGGAGTGTATGGGTAATCACTCAACTACTGGGCCCAAGACCTAGCAGTGTGATTGACACTAGCTTCAGAAGATCTGAGGCTTTGTCTGTCTCGGCCTAAGTGTCTGCCTGACCTAAGGTTCATATGCCTGGTTTCTCTACCCCCTTGGTCCCAAGTACACCCTCGTTGCAGGTGAATTTGTACCAATCACTTTGTTCCTTTTAGTTGATTAATATGTTAAGCACTTGTTCAAGATCACGTCATCAGGAATATTTAAGTGAATTTCACACTTGATAAGTGATCGATTCGAGTTTACTTTTGTCCCTTAGGGTTTTTGCACTTAAGACTTACTTAATGCTTGCACTTAGTTGATTAGTTCTCTTGGACTTGATTCGTGCCCAACGTTGCCCTAATTAATTACCACACATAAGTCGTACTTAGCCTAGGCTAGGAATTGACAAAGGAGGGTTGAGAGAACTTCCAACCTCAATCCTTTGGTTGCTCAGACTGCTGCACAAGCCCAGGAAGCCTTCTCCCAAGCTTGGTACACACCCTTGCTATCTTGCTTTGAATTGCCTTGCTTGCACACAATGTTCCTGTTGCGAACATTTGTTTTATGTAGGGTACAAGTTTCAAATTATGTAAATACCTTTGGGAAGTCTTCAAATACTTCAAGAAGGCTCATATTATTCATAAAATTTAGCAAAAATACCACGTGAGTTCTAGAACATGGTGAGTCAAATCAGTGAGTCACAAGGGAGCTTCAGTGGTGTCCTAGTGGAAGGTCGATGTGGCTAGTTCTCAAAGTCCATCAATACTTTGCTTATTTGAGCACTGATGGAGAGTGTTAATCTCCAAAAGAACAACCTACTCTTGTGATTAGAGCACCTCTATACCAAGAGTAAGTCAAAACCTTTACTAAATTAGAGGTCCAATCTCCAAATTATCAAAATTGTGAAAATCTGTGAAAAGGATATAAACACAAAAAGTCTGCATGCACTATTTCTTCACATTGACCTATCAAACGTGTAAAGTTTTTTGATGAAACTTTGTACGAATCATCTCCTAGAGATTGCGCATCATCTCCAAGTTGAATTACTTCAAAAGCTTTAGTATAACTTGAGAAATTGATTTCACAAGTTACCTATGTCTGAATCTGCACTTCCTGAGAAGTCGATTTAGACACCCCTAACTTCTTAACTTCAATTCTCTCAGTACAAAACCCGTTTAAGCAAATGCTTCTAGCCATGAGTAGATCATCTTCTAACTTAAAGATTAAGTGCTTACTTGCACAAAACTTTAAACTATGGAGTGAGATCTGACCAAAAGATTAAACTCGAAATTTGCACCTGTTTCAGAGAACTGTAAACATTCAACACATATGAATGTCCTACTTACAATTCTCCTAGCCTGTTTGCAATTAGACTCTGAAACTCAGGTCACAGGCTCATTAACTAACAACTTAGATATCCTCAAAAGGATTTCTCAATTGATCAAACACAGACGGAGCAGACACTAAAAGATCGGGCGCTAAAATTTTCAATTACTCAGAAAGTTTACAACTGAGTGATGAGAGCTAACACAACTAACTTTTACTCTATCTCATGACTTCTAACTTCCTCAATCTTGGCTTCTAACTATTCTCACATATGCTCTCATACATGCCCCGACTTTTCTCAAAGTATTTATAGATAATTTTGTTGGTGCATTTTGCCCAAGCCTACATGCTTGATATTATCCTCATTTGTAAGTCACATGAGTAGTCATGTGAACACCTCTTGTAAAAGAGTACATTTTATCTCTTGTAAATGGAAAAAGAAAAAAGTAAAAGGATGGCTTACCTCATCCATGATGTAAAAGCAAATTCGTGGCTCCAACTACCAAATCACGAATTTTTGAGCTGAGGGAATCTCTCCTAACTTTGGGGATCACTTTTAGGTGGAGCCATTCGAATTCGAATTCAAACTCCCTCCAAGAATTGCTATAAAAGGAGCAAGAAGGAAGAGGCGATTAGCAAGCCTTGTACGTGACCACTTCATGTCCATTTTGTAGAGATTGAAGAGCTTACTCCATAGCTCTATCATTCTACTCCCATTGTGCAAAGATTCATTGCCAATGTGGTTGTAATCATATGTGAATCTATACATTTATTATCATCTACCTCTCTGTTTTGTTCTCTGCTATACTCACTCAGAGCAGTAACTTCAGAAGTTCATATCTCGAGTTTTACTGAACCTTTTTCAGTGTTTTAAAGTGCGTTGGATAGCTCTCACTGTCTAGTTTCTACCTATACATTTTCAAGGTCATTGGATTTATACTTTTGGAGATATCTGCATTTTACTGCTTACTTGGTCTATCTCTGCAGAGCCCCGAGAATTGTGGGAATGTTCCAGAACTTGATGAAACTTGTTCTCAGTGCTCAGTCCATCATTTGAAGTGTTTTAAACTTGGAATAGGGAAGCTTGCTAAGTCTATTTGCTATGCCCAAAGGAATTTTTCTAATTCCTTCCAGGTTTGAGAGCACTGTTCATTTTTTCCAGCAGGTGTATGTCCAAAAATAGCAAGTTTTGGGAGCTAGTCATTTCGCAACTAGCCTGTCTTGACTTAAACTTTTGGGATACATGTTTCCAAAGTACTTGGCTGATATTTTGGTGGGTTTAGGAAGCTCAAAGGGTCTACTAATCAACTCTAAAGTCTCAGTTGGCTGGTGTGAAGCTGGTTGTAGCGGCACCTACTCATCTTTGGATTGCATCCACCATCTCTCTTCACAGTGGTATCAGAGCATAGTCAAGCAACATGGAGATGGATTTCCATCAACAATTGACAATTGGATCGAAAAAACTATCCGGCATGGTCTCTAAGGATGGAGGCTTACCTTCAAGGGAGGAATCTATATGGATTCATATCCGGAGATGAAGCAATGCCAACCATGAGGAACAAAGGGCAACCATCACATGAAGAAGTGGAAGGACTTTCGAATTGGTGTTCGAAGGATGCACTTGCAAGGTCCTATATTCTAAACTCAATCTCTGATTTTCTTTTACCTCATGTCAAGGGATGCAAGACATCAAGAGAAACCTGGAATGCACTTGCTTCTTTCTTCTCTTCCAACACTCGAGCAAGGAAGAACCAATTGTGGATGGGAGTTCACAACAATGAAGAAAAGCCCGAAGCAAATGTGACTGATTATGTCACAAAAGATGAAGGAGATTTCCGACCAACTTGGAAGCATTGGAGAGGTAATTGAAGAGGAGCAAATCATAAGACAAATCATGAATGGAATCAAAGCAGACGACAAGTGGGAGTCATTCACAACAGCCATGGATTTATACATGGATATGCATGTACCCGACCTCAACACACTCATGGGCCAACTCTTCACTCATGAAGCAAAGATTAGCAAAGGTGGTGAGTCCTCAAGAGGTAATCAAACTTCTGCCTTATATTCTGATAAAGCTAAGGTCAAGGACAAGTCAAAGAATAGAAAGAATGAAGATGAAGGAAGCTCTTTCCAAGCAAACTTTGCAGGTAGAGGACGAGCTAGAGGAAGAGGCAGAAGTGGAAAGCAAGGCAGGGGGAGATTCCAATCATCTCAACCTTGCAACATATGTGGCTTATCTAACCATACTACTGAAGAATGTTTCAGGAACCCGAGGAACTCAAGAGGAAGAGGATTCAATAGAGGTGGCTATGGATCAAATAGAGGCAGGTACAATGGAGGCTACAACAACAACTACTACAAACAACAATTACAACAACAACAACAACTATCAAAGTGGCCATAGAGGAAGAAGAGATTACAATAACTATGCAGAGGACCAAAGTCAAGAAGATTCATTATTGATTATGAATCTATCAACGAAGAAGGGTAAGGATGATGATCACATATTTTACATTGATTCGGGATGCTCGAACCATGTAGCAGGAAATGTGGCTTTACTTTCTGATTTGGAAGATCCTCATAACAAGCATGAAGTGCCGACAGGAGATGACACAAAGCACTCAGTGGAGAAGATAGGTAATGTGAAGACATCAGATGGGAATATGAACCTCTTAAGCAAAGTCTTGTATGTCCCTACAATTACCAAAAATTTAATAAGTGTTGGACAGATTGTTGAAAAAGGATTGCAGGTTAGATTCAATCGATTTGGAGCATATGTTGAAGACCCAAGGCAAGGCTTTCGAAGGATTGCCAAAGGAGAAAGACAGGAAGGCTTTTCACTTTTGAAGTGGAAGATACAAAGAACATAGCTTTGTTTAGCTATGGATCTCAAACTCTAACAGAGTTGGAGATATGGCACAAAAGGCTTGCTCACATTGGTGAGAGGACACTCAAACAGATTTGCAGGGACCAAAGTGTACTTGGTTTGCCTAATATCACAAGGCAACACATGATTTATAAGTGTGAAGCTTGTCAACTCGGCAAGGCTCATAGACAACCTTTCAATAAGAAAGGATATATGTATCAAAATCCTTTGGATCTAGTGCACACGGATGTGTGGGGTCCAAGTAAGGAGCCATCTATATCAGGCTCAAGATATTATGTGTCTTTCATAGATGATTGTAGCAGGTGGACCATTCTGTTTTTCATGAAGCACAAGGATGAAGTGTTTAATTGCTTTAAGAAGTATATTGCTCTTGTTGAAAACCAAACAGGTAGGACTTTGAAACGACTCAGATCAGATGGTGGAGGAGAATACTTCTCTTTTGAATTTGATGCCTTCTTGCATGAAAGAGGCATTAAAAGGGAAGTCACTACAAGGTATACACCCGAACTCAATGGTGTAGCAGAGAGGAGGAACAGAGCTATTGTCGAAGCTGCAAGGTCCATGCTCAATGAAAAGGGATTGCCGAACTACCTATGGGCAGAGGCTGTGTCGACAGCCACATATCTCATAAATAGACTTCCATCTAAGTCACTAGATGGAACCACTCCATATGAAGTGTGGAATGGAAGAAGACCTAGTCTAGAGCATTGTAAAATCTTTGGATGCTTAGCCTATGCTCACATTCCTTCTCAAGTAAGAGGGAAATTGGATCCCAAGGCAGAGAAGTGTGTATTCATTGGTTATGATCAAAACCAAAAAGGATATAGATTGTACAATCCAACCAATAAAGGATTTTCTGTGAGTAGAGATGTAATTTTTGATGAAAACAAATCATGGTTTGATGATGACAGGAAAGTGAAGCTGCCATATGACTTGGATGAAGATTTTCCATCACTTCAACCAAAGGAGCCAAAGCAGATTGAAGAAAGTGATTCGGAGATTGACCTAGAAGACTTGGAAAGACTAAAGCTATGGAAGAACAAAGGTAAAGCAAAGATGCAGGATGCTACATATGGACCCGAGAGCTCACATCAACCACTTAGAAGGTCTTCGAGGGAGAAGAAGAAACCAGAGAGGTTTGGTTATGATACTTCTTTGGTCACCAAGCACTCAATCTACATTGCAAAGGATTCAACCAATGAAGAACCTACCACATTTGAAGAAGCACAAAGAAAGAAAGCTTGGAGAGATGCAATGGATGAAGAAATGGAAGCCTTGAAGGAGAATGACACTTGGGAGCTTGTACCTAACAAGCCATCTATGAAGATAATCGGATCTCGATGGATATACAAAATCAAGAAGAATCCAGATGGAAGTATAAATAGACACAAAGCAAGGTTAGTTGCTAAAGGGTTTGCTCAAACCCATGGTATTGATTATGAGGAGACTTTCTCTCCTGTTGCAAAAATGCCTACAATTAGGGTTCTCATTAGTCTTGCTGCATCTAGAAATTGGAATCTTTATCAACTTGATGTAAAGAATGCTTTCTTGAATGGATGGATTTCTGAGGAAGTGTATATGGCACAACCTCCTGGATATGAGGATGCACATCATCCTAACTATGTATGCAAACTAAAGAAAGCTTTGTATGGATTGAAGCAAGCTCCAAGAGCTTGGAATTTCAGATTGGTTACTTATTTGCAGGACCAAGGATTCAAAGCTAGCAAGGCGGATACCTCTTTGTTCATAAAGAGGAATGGATCTGAAGTGATCTATTTATGTGTGTATGTTGATGATATTATTATCACAGGCAATGATCTTGAAGGAATCAAACAGGTAAGAGTCAAATGAAGGAGGAGTTCAAAATAAGTGACCTCGGACCACTCACTTATTTTCTTGGATTGGAGTTGATCTACACAGATTCAGGTATATACATCACACAAAGGAAGTATGTCCATGACATGCTCGTCAAGTTCAAGATGGAAAATACCAAGTGTGCAGGTACACCTATGGAGCAAAATCATAAGCTTAGTGCTTATGAAGGAGAGCCAATTGAAGACATCACAAGCTATCAAAGCTTGGTTGGAAGTTTGAACTATGCAACACTCACAAGGGTGGATATATGCTATAGTGTTAGCATATTGAGTCAGTTTATGCATAAGCCGAGAAGACCACATATGGAAGCGGCCAAGCGAGTCCTCAAGTACCTAAAGGGGACCATGAATGAAGGTTTGTTCTATTCATATACTTCAGATATTGAGCTAAAGGTCTACTCAGATGCAGATTGGGCCGGATCTAAAGATGATAGAAGAAGCACATCAGGGTATATATCATTTGCAGGTTCAAAAATCATTTCTTGGTCATCGAAGAAGCAACCAACCGTGGCATTATCTTCTACTGAAGCTGAATATAGAGGTTTGGCTAATGCAACTCAAGAAATCATGTGGTTAAAATCTTTGTACACAGATCTTGGACTTCATTCTTCAACACCTCACATTTTTGGTGACAACACAAGCTCACTACATCTAGCAGCTAATCCGGTATACCATGCTAGAACCAAGCATATTGAAGTCCACTACCATTATGTAAGGGAGAAGCTAATGAGCAAGGATATTCAACTATCCTACGTCTCTACAGATATGCAATGTGCAGACATGTTGACAAAAGCTCTTGATGGTACGAAATTAAGTAGATTCAAGTTGATGATTGGTTTGCAGGAAATCAAGGACAATTGAAGACTTATTTGGAGGCCAAGCATGTTAGGCTTGAGGGGGAGCTGTTGGTGCATTTTGCCCAAGCCTACATGCTTGATATTATCCTCATTTGTAAGTCACATGAGTAGTCATGTGAACACCTCTTGTAAAAGAGTACATTTTATCTCTTGTAAATGGAAAAAGAAAAAAGTAAAAGGATGGCTTACCTCATCCATGATGTAAAAGCAAATTCGTGGCTCCAACTACCAAAATCACGAATTTTTGAGCTGAGGGAATCTCTCCTAACTTTGGGGATCACTTTTAGGTGGAGCCATTCGAATTCGAATTCAAAACTCCCTCCAAGAATTGCTATAAAAGGAGCAAGAAGGAAGAGGCGATTAGCAAGCCTTGTACGTGACCACTTCATGTCATTTTGTAGAGATTGAAGAGCTTACTCCATAGCTCTATCATTCTACTCCCATTGTGCAAAGATTCATTGCCAATGTGGTTGTAATCATATGTGAATCTATACATTTATTATCATCTACCTCTCTGTTTTGTTCTCTGCTATACTCACTCAGAGCAGTAACTTCAGAAGTTCATATCTCGAGTTTTACTGAACCTTTTTCAGTGTTTTAAAGTGCGTTGGATAGCTCTCACTGTCTAGTTTCTACCTATACATTTTCAAGGTCATTGGATTTATACTTTTGGAGATATCTGCATTTTACTGCTTACTGGTCTATCTCTGCAGAGCCCCGAGAATTGTGGGAATGTTCCAGAACTTGATGAAACTTGTTCTCAGTGCTCAGTCCATCATTTGAAGTGTTTTAACTTGGAATAGGAAGCTTGCTAAGTCTATTTGCTATGCCCAAAAGGAATTTTTCTAATTCCTTCCAGGTTGAGAGCACTGTTCATTTTTTCCAGCAGGTGTATGTCCAAAAATAGCAAGTTTTGGGAGCTAGTCATTTCGCAACTAGCCTGTCTTGACTTAAACTTTTGGGATACATGTTCCAAAGTACTTGGCTGATATTTTGGTGGATTTAGGAAGCTCAAAGGGTCTACTAATCAACTCTAAAGTCTCAGTTGGCTGGTGTGAAGCTGGTTGTAGCGGCACCTACTCATCTTTGGATTGCATCCACCATCTCTCTTCACAAATTTGTACAAGATTCTTACTCAAACAAAGATCTAAGTCACCTATGACTATACTAATGTACATATGTGTACACTTCTCTTATCCTCTGAATATGTCTTTCTTCCAAGCTTCAATAGTTGATCCTTCCTTCACTCTTTAACCTTCCAAGCCTTCAATTGGTGATTGGTCTGCACCAACAGCTCCCCCTCAATCATCAATTGAGGTCTTCACTATCTTCTTTATACCTGCCATGTCTTTGAACCTTTGTAACTTTGGTCCATCCAAGCCTTTTGTAAGCATATCAGCTATCTGATCTTTTGTTGAAGTATGGATTACTTCAATCTCTTTATCCATCACCTTCTCTCTTAGAAAGTGATACTGAATCTCAATGTGTTTGGTCCTGGCATGAAAAACAGGATTAGCAGCTAAATACAATGAACTCATGTTATCTCCATATATAATTGGTACCCCATGCATAATGTCAAGACTCTTCATCAAGGTCTTGAGCCAAATCACTTTCTTTGCAGCTTCAACCATGCCTTTATACTCACCTTCTGTAGAAGACAAAGCAACTGTATGTTGCTTCTTAGAACACCATGAAATTAACTTATCTCCCACATAACACATGTATCCATAGGTTGATCTTCTATCATCTGGATTACCTGCCCAATCTGCATCACTATAAACTTTGATATTTGTATCTGAGGTAAACCCATAATACAAACCTTCATTGAGTGTACCCTTAATGTACCTCAACACCCTTTGTCCTGCAATCCAATGTTCTTTCCTTGGGCAATGCATAAATTGAGACAAAACCCCTACTGCATATGATAAATCAGGTCTAGTTAGAGTAGCATAGATAAGGCTACCAACCAAACTCTGATATTGTCTCATGTCCTTGAATTCTTCACCTCCATACTTACTCAATTTGTGATTCACCTCCATTGGTGTAGGTGCTACCCTGCAATCATCCATTTTAAACTTGATTAACAAGTTCTTCAAATACCTTTCTTGGGTCACAAATACTCCATGTTGAGTATATGTAATCTCCATGCCCAAGAAGTATGATAAGTCTCCCAAGTCACTTATCTTAAACTCCTTTTCCATTTGCCTCTTAAGCTTTTGTATTCCTTCTTCATCTGTACCTGTAAGAATTATATCATCAACATATATGCACATGTATATGAAACCATTTTCACTTGCCTTGACAAGCAAGCTACTATCTGCTTTAGACACCTGAAAACCTAGTTCTTTTAGGAACTTCACAAGTCTATAGTTCCATGCCCTTGGGGCCTGCTTCAAACCATACAAAGCTCTCTTGAGCTTGCACACATGATCTGGATACCTTTTATCTCTGAACCCTTGAGGTTGCTCCATGAATACATCATCTGAAATATAACCATTCAAAAAAGCATTCTTCACATCAAGTTGACATAACTTCCAACCTTTACATGCAGCAATAGCAATAAGTGTCCTTATGGTTGTCATCTTTGCCACAGGACTATAAGTCTCATCATAGTCAACACCATAAGTCTGAGCAAACCCTTTGACAACAAGTCTAGCTTTGTATCTAGACACTCTTCCATCTGCAAATCTCTTGGTCTTGTAGACCCACTTGCATCCAATGATTTTCTGACTATTTGGTTTTGGAACCAAATCCCATGTTTGATTCTCCAATAGTGCATCATATTCTTCCTGCATAGCTTTCTCCCATTTTTCCTTACCTTTTGCCTCTTCATATGTAGAAGGGTCTTCATCTGTATTTACCATATAAGCATAATCTTTTGTGGCTAGAAATGAAGTATCATAACTATACCTTGTAGGTTGCCACCTATTCCTTGTAGACCTCCTAAGCTCTCCACTTCTTGAGGTTTCTGGTTCTTCATGTTCAGGATCAAATCTTGGGGCTTCTTCCACTTCAACCTGCACTTCATTATTCTCTTGTTCATTAAATATCTGAACTTTTGATTTACCTTTCCTTTGGCTCACTTCTTCTTCATCACCTGTATTGATATTGATTGTACCTGCATACCAAGTGCTTTGCTCATCAAATGTAACATCTTTAGAAACCATAAATTGTTTTGTTGATGGACTCCACAATCTATAGCCCATCTGCTTGTCATCATAGCCAATGAAAACATACTTTTCAGCTTTGGGCTCCAACTTGTGTCTTAATTGTGATGGCACATATGCATATGCCACACACCCAAATACTCTGCAATGATCCAAGGTAGGTCTTTTACCCCACCAAGCCTCATATGGTGTCATACCCTGCAAGGCTTTACATGGTAACCTATTGATCAAATAAGTGGCTGTATTTACAGCCTCAGCCCATAAATAATTAGGGCAATTTTTCTCCTTCATCATGGATCTTGCAAACTCAACAATTGTTCTATTTCTCCTTTCTGCAACACCATTTTGTTGAGGAGAGTACCTGCAAGTAACTTCCCTTTTTATACCTGCATTCCATAAGTAATCACTGAACTCATTTGAGAAATACTCTCCCCCTCCATCTGACCTTAGTCTTTTCAACTTATGACCTGTAATTCTTTCTGCATATGCATGATAGTGTTTAAATGTATTAAACACTTCTGACTTATCTTTGATCACATAGATAGTGATCCACCTAGTAGCATCATCAACATAAATCACATAATACCTTGATCCATTTATACTGAAATCCTTTGATGGTCCCCACACATCTGTGTGTACCAACTCAAGCTTCTCTGAGTACATAAAACCATGCTTGGAATAGGAATGTTTATGAGCCTTACCTAATTGACATGCCTCACATTTGTATGTCATATGTTGACCTGCAACATTAGGCAATCCAAGCACTGAACCATTGTTAACCATATCTTTAATACCTCTTTCATTGAAATGTCCAAGCCTCTTGTGCCAAAGATCTAACTCAGAGATCTTATGACCTCCATATGTGAACATAGCATGACCAATGTTGCCTTGAATCTTCAATGTAAATAATCTTCCTTCCTTTTTCCCTGAAACAATCTGTTTATACCCTTGGCTAGGGTCTTCCACATATACTCCATCATTAGTGAACCTTACTTCATATCCCTTTTCAACAATTTGACCTACACTTATCAAATTCTTAGGGATTGTAGGAACATACAAAACCTTACTCAATAAGGTGCTTCCATCCTTGGCCTTCACTGATCCAATTGACTTCACATTGTGCTTTGTGTTGTCACCTGTTTGAACAACATGATTAAAAACTTTACTCTCCAAATCAGTCATCAAGGATATGTTACCACTCAGGTGATTGCTACACCCTGAGTCAATGTAGAAGACTCTCTGATCTTCATTCTGCCTTTCAGAAGTTGCATTCATTATCAATGTTGAATCTTCCTTTTGATCTGAAGCATAATTGTAGTAGGTGTTGTTGTATTGTTGACTTTGGAATCCTCTACCTGCATTTCTTCCAAAGTAATTCCTTCCACCTCTACCTCTGTAATTACCTCTTTGATTTCTGCCACCTCTTCCTCTTGAATTATAATTTTGATTGTATCCAACATTATTCTGATTATTATGCCAACAATCATTAGCTAAGTGATTTGTCTTACCACAAATCCAGCAAGCTTTGCCTCCATCTTTGTTGTTCCTGCCTCTTCCTCTACCTTTGCCACCTCCTCTTCCTCTTAGGAAGTTGGCTTGAGTAGTTGTTCCTTCATCTTCACCTGCTTGTTGTTTTCCTTTGCTATTCTTCTTCTTGTCCTTTGAGTACATTGCATGACCTGTACTCTTGTCACCATCTCCTTTAACATCCTGCTCAAATGTTAGCATATGACCTAACAATTGATTTAAATCAGGAGTGAAATGGTCAAGTGATAGTTCTGTAGACAAAATAAATGGCTTCCATTTGTCATCACCTCTCAACCCTGTAAGGATTTGCCTTACCAATTTATCCTCCTCAATGTCTTCATCAACAGCTCCTAATGCATCTGCAATGTCTTTCATTCTTGTCACATAGTCTGAAATGGATTGAGAGGCCTTCTTCTTGAAGGTAGTAAACTCTGCCCATAAGGATGCCTTCCTTGACTTTGTAGTGTTCTCGAAATGCTCCTCCAAAGCATTCCATATGTCAGTTGCACTTTCAAGACCTCTAATATGAGGTAACAAGTAATCATTGACTCCCATATAGATAATGCTCCTAGCTTGAGCATCTTTCTTCATCCAACTTTTCAGATCTGCTAACTCTTCCCTAGTTGGAACACTAGGATCTCTGAACTCTGGCTTCTCTTCTTCTCCTGTGATGTAACCAATTAAATCTTTGCTCATAAGATGAGCTTCCATCCTCATTGACCATGCAGGATAGTTTTCCCTATCCAATTTCTCTATCTGTAGAGAATCTCCCATCTTGTGTCTACCTGTGTATTGAAATCTTCAAGCTTTATGAACAATATATGTACCTTTACTTCGAATTAGACTCCTTTTGCCTTTCTTGATGTCGTATGATCTCCTCCTCAAGCTTTTGACTCCAAGCTTTCACTTCTTAGTTCTTCAAATGTTGAACTTCTTGAATCTGCAGCAGTCGGGACCTTCCTTTCCTTGATTTTGATGTCTCCAGCTCTGATACCACTGATGGAGAGTGTTAATCTCCAAAAGAACAACCTACTCTTGTGATTAGAGCACCTCTATACCAAGAGTAAGTCAAAACCTTTACTAAATTAGAGGTCCAATCTCCAAATTATCAAAATTGTGAAAATCTGTGAAAAGGATAAAACACAAAAAGTCTGCTGCACTATTTCTTCACATTGACCTATCAAACGTGTAAAGTTTTTGATGAAACTTTGTACAAATCATCTCCTAGAGATTGCGCATCATCTCCAAGTTGAATTACTTCAAAAGCTTTAGTATAACTTGAGAAATTGATTTCACAAGTTACCTATGTCTGAATCTGCACTTCTGAGAAGTCGATTTAGACACCCCTAACTTCTTAACTTCAATTCTCTCAGTACAAAACCCGTTTAAGCAAATGCTTCTAGCCATGAGTAGATCATCTTCTAACTTAAAGATTAAGTGCTTACTTGCACAAAACTTTAAACTATGGAGTGAGATCTGACCAAAAGATTAAACTCGAAATTTGCGCCTGTTTCAGAGAACTGTAAACATTCAACACATATGAATGTTCCTACTTACAATTCTCCTAGCCTGTTTGCAATTAGACTCTGAAACTCAGGTCAGAGGCTCATTAACTAACAACTTAGATATCCTCAAAAGGATTTCTCAATTGATCAAACACAGACGGAGCAGACACGAAAAGATCGGGCGCAAAATTTTCAATTACTCAGAAAAGTTTACAACTGAGTGATGAGAGCTAACACAACTAACTTTTACTCTATCTCATGACTTCTAACTTCCTCAATCTTGGCTTCTAACTATTCTCACATATGCTCTCATACATGCCCCGACTTTTCTCAAAGTATTTATAGATAATTTGTACAAGATTCTTACTCAAACAAAGATCTAAGTCACCTATGACTATACTAATGTACATATGTGTACACTTCTCTTATCCTCTGAATATGTCTTTCTTCCAAGCTTCAATAGTTGATCCTTCCTTCACTCTTTAACCTTCCAAGCCTTCAATTGGTGATTGGTCTGCACCAACAAGCACTTGAGTCATGTAATACCTCCAAGTGTCTACCACGAATTTAGATGTATTAGGAAGGTTTTAGATTAGTTTCCCATGCTATAAAAGTCGTGATCTTGTGGGATGTCCAAGAGAGTCATATGTGTATCTCTACACTGCTGTAGTTTTGTATGCAGAGATTGCAGAGCTTGTATCTCCCTCATTATATATCCAAATTACATGTTTGATAGCTCATTGGAAAGCTCTTACTGTCTACTTTGTTCCTGTAAATTTTCATAATCATTGGATTTGTGAGCTGAGAGCAATACTCTCTGCAAGTAGTGTGTGTTCTCTGTTTTTTATCCCTGCTGAAGGTCTCCATTAAACCTCAAACTTGCAGAGGTCATATCTCCTTTTGTATGTATCCAAATCATGTGTTCTTTGGCGTGTTAGAAAGCTCTTTAAGTCTACTTGTATTCTGGAAAGTTTCAAAGTCATTGGAGTTGTGAGTTAAGAGCAGTAGTCTCTGCAAGTGATATGTGTCCTCAGGTTCATCTCTGTTTCAAGGTCTCCATTAAAGCTGCATATTGCAGAGGTCATAGCTCATTGTGTATTTATCCATTTGAGGTGTTCTATATCTTGTTGGAAAGCTCTTAGAGGCTACTTTATGTGTGTGAAACAGTTTTGGAAAATTCCAAGTGAGTAAAGAGAAATTTGCTCTGCAAGAAAATTGGTCTGTGCATACAAGTTTGTGAAAAAGTCAACTAGGTCCTGTTGGGTTTCACCTACTTCTAGCTGTACTTTGGTGATCAATAAACTCCAACAATTGTATCAGAGCAAGTACTTGGAGGCTTGGAGAAGGTTATCATACATTGACAAAGAATTTGAAGCTATCAAAGAAGCAGTTCATCATCAACACTACACAAAGGTAGAAGAAGATTGCAAGGAGGCATCTGAAGCAACATCCAAGCAAAGAAAGGTGCACATACCTCATTTACAAGGTAAATATTATATTTCTTCTCATCACACACATTGGAAAGGAGGCTTAAAGGAGGAAGCTTAGAATTTTTATTATGGGAGACCAACATGCACAAATAGAGAAGCTTGATAAGACCAATTATCAAGCATGGAAGTTTAGAATCATAGCATACTTGCAAGGTAGAGGCTTGTATGGTTTGATTGACGGCACAGATATCAAACCCACATTACCAGAGGACCCAAATCAGCAACAATTGAGGGAGTTTAGACTTTGGAATGAGAGAGACAAAAGGGTTATATTCATTTTATCACAAAATATTCAAGATTCAATGGTAGGACACATACAAGATCTAGACACAAGTAGAGATGTTTGGCTTGCATTGGAAAGGTTGTATGCTACAGGTACAAGAGAAAGGAAGATTCAACTCAAAAATGAGTTGAATAACATAAAGAAAGATACAAGGACATCGGTTAATGATTACATATTGAAAGTTAAAGAGATTGCAGATCGACTAGGATCAATTCAAGCTCATGTGGAGGACGACGACTTGGTTGCACATACTCTCAACGGACTCAAAGATGAGGAGAGATGGAAACCCTTCATTACTTCAGTTTATGTCAGAGGAGAATTACCAGATTTTGATCAACTTATTGCCCTCATGGTCATGGAGGAGATGAATCTAAATGGTTCTACTTCAAATCAAAAAGGATCTCAAGGACAAGCTCTTTATGTAGGATCATCAAGAGGTGGAAATAGAGGTGGAAGAGGTTCAAATAGAGGTCGAGGAAGAAGGAGCGATGATCAAAGGACTTCAAGTGGCTTCTTCAACACAAGAGGAAGAGGAAGATCAAGCGCTAGAGGTACGAGAGGCTACTACAACTACAACCAAAGACAAAGGAGTGAAGATAATAAGAACAATTGCTATATATGTGGAAGGTATGGACACTATGCCAAAGATTGTTATCAAAATGAAAATAATCAAGGTGGTAATCGAAGAGGAGGCTATTCAAGAAGAGGTAAACAACAAGGAAATTATGCAGTTGAAGGTAAAAGTGATGATTATGATTCTCTTCTTATGATGAATGTAGAAACTAAGATGAATTGCAATAGCGATGTATGGTATGTAGATAGTGGTTGTTCTAATCACATGTCTCATGATGCTTCATGGTTTTCTAATATGCATAATCCGTCATGTAAAGGTCATGTTGAAACAGGAGATGATACAACACATAAGATTATGCAGGTTGGAGATGTTGTTATGCAGGATAAGAGCAAGAAAAATTGCTTGAAGGATGTACTTTATGTGCCAACGATCATTAAGAATTTGATGTCGGTTGGTCAAATGGTAGAAAAAGGTCTACAAGTGAGATTTAATCATGCAGGTTGCTTCATTGAGGATCCAAAGCAAAGGAGGTTAATTGCTAGAGGTCAAAAACAAGGTAGATTGTTTACATTCAAGGTAAACCCAAATCATACAAACTATTTCTCTTATGGTATGCATCGAATAGCAGAGCTTGATCTATGGCACAAAAGGATTGGACACATGAATGTACACAGGTTAAAGGAGCTATCAAAGAAGAGGATTGTTGAAGGATTACCTGATCTTACTAAGCAACATATGGTGCATCTTTGTGAAGCATGTCAAATGGGTAAGCAGAGTAGACAACCTTTCAAGCATTCAAGCTATGTAAGTGATGGTTTGCTAGATCTCATACACACAGATGTGTGGGGACCTACTAAAGAGGCATCCTTGGTTGGTAATAAGTACTATGTATCATTCATTGACAATCATAGTAGAATGACATTTATGTATTTTATTAAACATAAGAGTGAGATCTTTGATTGTTTCAAGAAGTTCAAATCATATGTCGAAAAGCAAACAGGAAGGTATATTAAGAAGCTAAGATCCGATGGAGGAGGAGAGTATTTCTCTCAAGCTTTTACTGATTTTTTGTATGATGAAGGTATCAAAAGAGAAGTTACATGCAGGTATACTCCACAACAAAATGGAGTCGCAGAAAGAAGAAACAGAATCATAGCAAAAGCATCTAGAAGCATGCTTAATGATATGTGTTTGCCTAATTATTTTTGGGCTGAAGCTGTTAGCACAAGTGTTTACATTATGAATAGAGTTCCGACTGCTGGAGTTCATCATTTGACACCATATGAGGTATGGCATGGAAGGAAACCAAGTGTAAGTCATTTGAAAGTATTTGGCTGTGTATGTTATGTACATGTACCTAGTGAGGTGAGATCTAAACTTGATGCGAAATCAGAAAAATGTATATTTATTGGTTATGCAGATACTCAAAGAGGATATAGATGCTATAATCCTCATACCAATAAGGTTGTTGTGTCAAGAGATGTAAACTTTGATGAATCACTTTCATGGTATGCAGATAAGAATTGTTTGCAGGTCATGGATGAAAATGAAGAAGGTGTGGTTGAAGGAGATGAATGCATAGTTCAGCCATCAGGAAGTTTAAATGATGAAAGGAGTGGTTTAGATGAAGAAAGAGGATCACCTTTCAATGGAAGATTAAGGCAAGAGTCACCTCCAAGTGTTAAAAGTAAAGGTAAACTCAAACTTGTTGAAGTTAATGATGAAGGAGAGGAAATTAGTGATGTATGTGAGTATGGAGAATCGTCAAAGGTTCCTAATAAGAAAGGAAGAGCATCTACATTGGAGGTAAGAAGAACTTCAAGAGTAAGTAAGCAACCTCAAAGGTATACTTATGAATCTTTCATGAATACTCATTATGCTTTTATGACAAAAGTTGAGCAGGAAAATGAACCCACATGTTATGATGAGGCCAAAGGAGATGAAAAGTGGGAGAAAGCAATGAGAGAAGAAATGGAAGCACTACAGGATAACAAGACTTGGAATTTAGTTCCAAGTACACCAAAGCAAAAGGTAATTGGTTGCAAGTGGGTTTTTAAGATTAAAAGAAATAGTGATGGTAGTGTGTCTAGATATAAGGCTAGACTTGTAGCAAAAGGATATAATCAAACTCAAGGTGTGGACTATGAGGAAACATTTAGTCCAGTAGCAAATATGGCAACAGTGAGAACTTTGTTGGCTTTAGCTGCAAGTAAAAGGTGGAATATATATCAACTCGATATAAAGAATGCCTTTCTTAATGGTGAGTTAAATGAAGAAGTGTATATGTCACAACCAGATGCTTATGTGGATGCAAATTGTCCTAATCATGTATGCAGGTTAAAGAAGGCATTGTATGGTCTTAAGCAGGCACCAAGGGCATGGAATGCAAGGTTGGTAAAGTATCTTATGCTGCAAGGATACACAGCGAGTCATGCTGATCCTTCACTTTATGTAAAACATGTGGATGGCATGTGTGTCTATGTATGCATTTATGTGGATGACTTGTTGATTACAGGGAATGATGCAAAAGCAATTGATGAGATAAAAGGTAATTTGGGAAAGGAATTTAAAATTTCAGATCTTGGTTTGCTCAGATACTTTCTTGGGATTGAAATTGTGTATAGCGATGAAGGTATGTGGTTGATACAAAGAAAGTATATATGTGATATGCTGAAAAGGTTTGGTATGCAGGAATGTAAATTTGTTTCTACTCCAATGGAATGTAATGTAAAGCTAAGTGCAAAGGAAGGTGATGAGTTGCATGATATGAATGTATATAGATCCATGGTAGGATCTTTGATTTATGCAACAAAAACTAGACCTGATATATGTTATGCAGTGGGAGTATTGTCACAGTTTATGCATGAACCTAGAGTACCTCATATGCATGCAGCGAAAAGAGTGCTTAGGTATTTGAAAGGTACCATGAATGAAGGATTATTTTATAGTCATGATGCTGATCTAACTCTTAAAGTCTTTAGTGATGCAGATTGGGCTGGAAGCAAAGATGACAGAAGATCCACAAGTGGATATGTGGTAATAGCAGGAAACAAGACATTAACATGGAGTTCAAAGAAACAGCCTACAGTTGCTTTATCTTCTACAGAGGCTGAGTATAGAGGTTTAGCATTGGCTACTACTGAGGTTATGTGGTTTAAAAAGTTGTTTCATGACTTGAATGTGCAGGTTGATGTACCACTGATATATGGGGATATCTTGAGCAGCATTCATATGACCTCAAATCCTATTTTTCATGTTAGAACAAAGCATATAGAGGTTCACTATCATTATGTTCGAGAGAAGGCCATGAACAATGAAGTGCAGGTTTCTTTTGTTGGAACAAAGGATCAAGTTGCAGATATCTTCACCAAATCCTTGGATGGACCAAAGCTTCAAAGATTCAACTATATTCTTGGCATGAAGGAAATACCCTTTGAAACTTGAGGGGGAGAATGTTGCGAACATTTGTTTTATGTAGGGTACAAGTTTCAAATTATGTAAATACCTTTGGGAAGTCTTCAAATACTTCAAGAAGGCTCATATTATTCATAAAATTTAGCAAAAATACCACGTGAGTTCTAGAACATGGTGAGTCAAATTAGTGAGTCACAAGGGAGCTTCAGTGGTGTCCTAGTGGAAGGTCGATGTGGCTAGTTCTCAAAGTCCATCAATACTTTGCTTATTTGAGCACTTGAGTCATGTAATACCTCCATCCAAGTGTCTACCACGAATTTAGATGTATTAGGAAGGTTTTAGATTAGTTTCCCATGCTATAAAAGTCGTGATCTTGTGGGATGTCCAAGAGAGTCATATGTGTATCTCTACACTGCTGTAGTTTTGTATGCAGAGATTGCAGAGCTTGTATCTCCCTCATTATATATCCAAATTACATGTTTGATAGCTCATTGGAAAGCTCTTACTGTCTAATTTGTTCCTGTAAATTTTCATAATCATTGGATTTGTGAGCTGATAGCAATACGCTCTGCAAGTAGTGTGTGTTCTCTATTTTTTATCCCTGCTGAAGGTCTCCATTAAACCTCAAACTTGCAGAGGTCATATCTCCTTGTGTATGTATCCAAATCATGTGTTCTTTGGCTTGTTAGAAAGCTCTTTAAGTCTACTTGTATTCTGGAAAGTTTCAAAGTCATTGGAGTTGTGAGTTAAGAGCAGTAGTCTCGGCAAGTGATATGTGTCCTCAGGTTCATCTCTGTTTCAAGGTCTCCATTAAAGCTGCATATTGCAGAGGTCATAGCTCATTGTGTATTTATCCATTTGAGGTATTCTATATCTTGTTGGAAAGCTCTTAGAGTCTAGTTTATGTGTGTGAAACAGTTTTGGAAAATTCCAAGTGAGTAAAGAGCAATTTTCTCTGCAAGAAAATTGGTCTGTGCATACAAGTTTGTGAAAAAGTCAACTAGGTCCTGTTGGGTTTCACCTACTTCTAGCTGTACTTTGGTGATCAATAAACTCCAACAGTTCCTGCAAAAATTCACAAGTTAATATAGCTCCTTTACCACAATGTATTGACTGGCACACATCAGCAATTACAGGCCCCCCTTGGAGTAACTCACCGTACCCCCAAAATCTTATGACCACCTAATTCTACCAAATGGCCAACTTAAAAATACATGTTCTAAAACTCCACGTATGATTCTTACAAAAACCAGTCGAGGTCCACGTAGGATTCTCAACAAGCTTTCCAACGAGACCAAAATCCCATCAAAATCCCACCAAAATCCCATCAACAAGCTTTTGTATGGTGAAGTTATGACCATTCAGGCACCTAGGGGTCAAAACAGGCTCTCAGGGTTCAGGAAATTCCTCCCTGGTTTCTAGGTCTTTTGCCCACTCCTAAGGCTCTAATGTTATCCCAATGTGCCAAAATCAAGCCCGAATATACCTCAATTCACTCAATTAATTCACTCTAAAATTTCATGTGTTAAGCCCATGTATCACGATAGGTCGGGTTGAGGTGTCGCGATAGGTGGAAGTGTCGCGATAGGTGGAGGTGTCGCGATAGGTCGGGGTGTCACGATAGGTGGAGGTGTCGCGATAGGTCGGGGTGTCACGATAGGTGGAGGTGTCGCGATACTTGGGAGTGTCGCGATAGGTGGAAGTGTCGCAATACTTGGGAGTGTCGCGATAGGTGGAAGTGTCGCGATAGGTGGAAGTGTCGTGATACTTGGGAGTGTCGCGATAGGTGGAGGTGTCGCGATACTTGGGAGTGTCATGATAGGTGAAAGTGTCGCGATACCTGGGAGTGTCACGATAGGTCGAGGTGTCGCGATACTTGGGAGTGTCGCGATAGGTTGAGGTGTCGCGATACTTGGGAGTGTCGTGATAGGTCGAGGTGGCGCGATACTTGGGAGTGTCGCGATAGGTTGAGGTGTCGCGATACTTGGGAGTGTCGCGATACCTGGGAGTGTCACGATACCTCGAGCTGTCGCGATAGGTTGGGATATGGTGAATTTTTTTGTTCTGTCTAGTGATCCTAGGAGCTCTAGGGTTGCGCAGTGTTGTGGTGCACTCAGAATCGTGATTGGGGCAACTTTTTGGTGTGTCGCGATAGCTTGAGCTCGACGCCTCGGGGCTTGCACAGAGAGATGCTGAAACCTGCAAGAAACATGCAAAAACACACACAAACAAGGACACACACTCGCTCTCTCTCAAACTTGCACAAAGCAAATGAGGGAAATGATTTGGAAGTGGGAATATAAGGTGGTGAAGGAGATGAAGATGGAGATGAAGATTGTTGGTGCAGACCAATCACCAATTGAAGGCTTGGAAGGTTAAAGAGTGAAGGAAGGATCAACTATTGAAGCTTGGAAGAAAGACATATTCAGAGGATAAGAGAAGTGTACACATATGTACATTAGTATAGTCATAGGTGACTTAGATCTTTTGTCTGAGTAAGAGTCTTGTACAAATTGTCTATAAATACTTTGAGAAAAGTCGGGGCATGTATGAGAGCATATGTAGAAGTCAAGTTTGAGGAAGTTAGGAGTCAAGAGATAGAGAAAAGTTAGTTGAGTTAGCTCTCATCACTCAGTTGTAATTTTCTGAGTTAATGAAGAAATATTGCGCCCGATCTTTTCGTGTCTGCTCTTTCTGTGTTTGATCAATTGTGAAATCCTTTTGAGGATATCTAAGTTGTTAGTTAATGAGCCTGTGACCTGAATTTCAGAGTCTAATTGTAAACAGGCTAGGAGAATTGTGAGTAGGAACATTCATATGTGTTGAGTGTCTACAGTTCTCTGAAACAGGCGCAAATTTCGAGTTTAATCTTTTGGTCAGTGCTCACTCCATAGTTTAAAGTTTTGTGCAAGCAAGCACTTAATCTTTAAGTTGGAAGGTGATCTACTCGTGGCTAAAAGCATTTGGCAAAACGGGTTAGATATTGTGAGAACCAAAGTTAAGAAGTTAGGGGTGTCTAGATCGACTTCTCAGAAGTGCAGATTCAGACATAGGTAACTTGTGAAGACAATTTCTCAAGTTATACTAAAGCTTTTGAAGTAATTCAACTTGGAGGTGATGCGCAATCTCTAGGAGATGATTCGTACAAAGTTTCATCAAAAACTTTACACATTTGATAAGTCAATGTGAAGAAATTCTGCAGCAGACTTTTCTGTGTTTCATCTTCTTCACAGATTTTCTCAATTTTGATAATTTGGAGATTGGACCTCTAATTTAGTGAAGGTTTTGACTTACTCTTGGTATAGAGGTGCTCTAATCACAAGAGTAGGTTGTTCTTTTGGAGATTAACACTCTCCATCAGTGGTATCAGAGCAGGAGACATCAAAATCAAGGAAAGGAAGGTCCCGACTGCTGCAGATTCAAGAAGTTCAACATTTGAAGAACTAAGAAGTGAAAGCTTGGAGTCAAAAGCCTGAGGAGAAGACTACTCAACATCAAGAAAGGCAAAAGGAGTCTAATTCGAAGTAAAGGTACATACATTGTTTGTAAAGCTTGAAGATTTCAATACACAGGTGGATACAAGATGGGAGATGCTCTACAGATAGAGAAATTGGATAGGGAAAACTATCCTGCATGGTCAATGAGGATGGAAGCTCATCTTATGAGCAAAGATTTAATTGGTTACATCACAGGAGAAGAAGAGAAGCCAGAGTTCAGAGATCCTAGTGTTCCAACTAGGGAAGAGTTAGCAGATCTGAAAAATTGGATGAAGAAAGATGCTCAAGCTAGGAGCATCATCTATATGGGAGTCAATGATTACTTGTTACCTCATATTAGAGGTCTTGAAAGTGCAACTGACATATGGAATGCTTTGGAGGAGCATTTCCAGAACACTACAAAGTCAAGGAAGGCATCCTTATGGGCAGAGTTTACTACCTTCAAGAAGAAGGCCTCTCAATCCATCTCAGACTATGTAACAAGGATGAAAGATATTGCAGATGCTTTAGGAGCTGTTGATGAAGACATTGAGGAAGATAAATTGGTAAGGCAAATCCTTACAGGGTTGAGAGGTGATGACAAATGGAAGCCATTTATTTTGTCTACAGAACTATCACTTGACCATTTCACTCCTGATTTAAATCAATTGTTAGGTCATATGCTAACATTTGAGCAGGATGTTAAAGGAGATGGTGACAAGAGTACAGGACATGCAATGTACTCAAAGGACAAGAAGAAGAATAGCAAAGGAAAACAACAAGCAGGTGAAGATGAAGGAACAACTACTCAAGCCAACTTCCTAAGAGGAAGAGGAGGTGGCAAAGGTAGAGGAAGAGGCAGGAACAATAAAGATGGAGGCAAAGCTTGCTGGATTTGTGGTAAGACAAATCACTTAGCTAATGATTGTTGGCATAATAATCAGAATATAGTGGATACAATCAAAATTATAATTCAAGAGGAAGAGGTGGCAGAAATCAAAGAGGTAACTACAGAGGTAGAGGTGGAAGGAATTACTTTGGAAGAAATGCAGGTAGAGGATTCCAAAGTCAACAATACAACAACACCTACTACAATTATGCTTCAGATCAAAAGGAAGATTCAACATTGATAATGAATGCAACTTGTGAAAGGCAGAGTGAAGATCAAAGAGTCTTCTACATTGACTCAGGGTGTAGCAATCACCTGAGTGGTAACATATCTTTGATGACTGATTTGGAAAGTAAAGTTTTTAATCATGTTGTTCAAACAGGTGACAACACAAAGCATAATGTGAAGTCAATTGGATCAGTGAAGGCCAAGGATGGAAGCACCTTATTGAGTAAGGTTTTGTATGTTCCTACAATCCCTAAGAATTTGATAAGTGTAGGTCAAATTGTTGAAAAGGGATATGAAGTAAGGTTCACTAATGATGGAGTATATGTGGAAGACCCTAGCCAAGGGTATAAACAGATTGTTTCAGGAAAAAAGGAAGGAAGATTGTTTACATTGAAGATTCAAGGCAATATTGGTCATGCTATGTTCACATATGGAGGACATAAGATCTCTGAGTTAGATCTTTGGCACAAGAGGCTTGGACATTTCAATGAAAGAGGTATTAAAGATATGGTTAACAATGGTTCAGTGCTTGGATTGCCTAATGTTGCAGGTCAACAATGACATACAAATGTGAGGCATGTCAATTAGGTAAGGCTCATAAACATTCCTATTCCAAGCATGGTTTTATGTATTCAGAGAAGCTTGAGTTGGTACACACAGATGTGTGGGGACCATCAAAAGATTTCAGTATAAATGGATCAAGGTACTATGTGATTTATGTTGATGATGCTACTAGATGGATCACTATCTATGTGATCAAAGATAAGTCAGAAGTGTTTAATACATTTAAACACTATCATGCATATGCAGAAAGAATTACAGGTCATAAGTTGAAAAGACTAAGGTCAGATGGAGGGGGAGAGTATTTCTCAAATGAGTTCAGTGATTACTTATGGAATGCAGGTATAAAAAGGGAAGTTACTTGCAGGTACTCTCCTCAACAAAATGGTGTTGCAGAAAGGAGAAATAGAACAATTGTTGAATTTGCAAGATCCATGATGAAGGAGAAAAATTGCCCTAATTATTTGTGGGCTGAGGCTGTAAATACAGCCACTTACTTGGTCAATAGGCTACCATGTAAAGCCTTGCAGGGTATGACACCATATGAGGCTTGGTGGGGTAAGAGACCTACCTTGGATCATTCCAGAGTTTTTGGGTGTGTGGCATATGCATATGTGCCATCACAATTAAGGCACAAGTTGGAGCCTAAAGCTGAAAAGTATGTTTTCATTGGCTATGATGATAAGCAGATGGGCTATAGATTGTGGAGTCCATCAACAAAGCAATTTATGGTTTCTAAGGATGTTACATTTGATGAACAAAGCACTTGGTATGCAGGTACAATCAACATCAATACAGGTGATGAAGAAGAAGTGAGTCAAAGAAAAGGTAAATCAAAAGTTCAGATATTTGATGACCAAGAGAATAATGAAGTGCAGGATGAAGTGGAAGAGACACCAAGATTTGATCCTGAATGTGAAGAACCAGAAACCTCAAGGAGTGGAGAACTCAGAAGGTCAACAAGAAACAGGTGGCAACCTACAAGGTATAGTTATGATACTTCATTTCTAGCCACAAAAGATTATGCTTACATGGTGAATACAGATGAAGACCCTTCTACATATGAAGAGGCAAAAGGTAAGGAAAAATGGGAGAATGCTATGCAGGAAGAATATGATGCACTATTGGAGAATCAAACTTGGGATTTGGTTCCTAAACCAAATAGTCAGAAGATTATTGGATGCAAGTGGGTCTACAAGACAAAAAGGTTTGCAGATGGAAGTGTGTCTAGATACAAAGCTAGACTTGTTGTCAAAGGCTTTGCTCAGACATATGGTATTGATTATGATGAGACCTATAGTCCTGTGGCAAAGATGACAACCATAAGGACACTTATTGCTATTGCTGCATGTAAAGGTTGGAAGCTATGTCAACTTGATGTGAAAAATGCTTTTCTGAATGGTTATATTTCAGATGATGTATTCATGGAGCAACCTCAAGGGTTCAGAGATAAAAGGTATCCAGATCATGTGTGCAAGCTCAAGAGAGCTTTGTATGGCTTGAAGCAGGCCCCAAGGGCATGGAACTATAGACTTGTGAAGTTCTTAAAAGAACTTGGTTTTCAGGTGTCTAAAGCAGATAGTAGTTTGCTTGTCAAGGCAAGTGAAAATGGTTTCATATACATGTGCATATATGTTGATGATATAATTCTTACAGGTACAGATGAAGAAGGAATACAAAGGCTCAAGAGGCAAATGGAAAAGGAGTTCAAGATAAGTGACTTGGGAGACTTATCATACTTCTTGGGCATGGAGATAACATATACTCAACATGGAGTATTTGTGACCCAAGAAAGGTATTTGAAGAACTTGTTAATCAAGTTTAAAATGGATGATTGCAGGGTAGCACCTACACCAATGGAGGTGAATCACAAATTGAGTAAGTATGGAGGTGAAGAATTCAAGGACATGAGACAATATCAGAATTTGGTTGGTAGCCTTATCTATGCTACTCTAACTAGACCTGATTTATCATATGCAGTAGGGGTTTTGTCTCAATTTATGCATTGCCCAAGGAAAGAACATTGGATTGCAGGACAAAGGGTGTTGAGGTACATTAAGGGTACACTCAATGAAGGTTTGTATTATGGGTTTACCTCAGATACAAATATCAAAATTTATAGTGATGCAGATTGGGCAGGTAATCCAGATGATAGAAGGTCTACATTTGGATATATGTGTTATGTGGGAGATAAACTTATCTCATGGTGTTCCAAGAAGCAACATACAGTTGCTTTATCTTCTACAGAAGCAGAGTATAAAGGCATGGTTGAAGCTGCAAAGGAAGTAATTTGGTTGAAGACATTGATGAAAAGTCTTGACATTATGCATGGGGTACCAATTATATATGGAGATAACATGAGTTCATTATACTTAGCTGCTAATCCTGTTTTTCATGCCAGGACCAAACACATTGAGATTCAGTATCACTTTCTAAGAGAGAAAGTGATGGATAAAGAGATTGAAGTAATCCATACTTCAACAAAAGATCAGATAGCTGATATGCTTACAAAAGGCTTGGATGGACCAAAGTTACAAAGGTTCAAAGACATGGCAGGTATAAAGAAGATAGTGAAGACCTCAATTGATGATTGAGGGGGAGCTGTTGGTGCAGACCAATCACCAATTGAAGGCTTGGAAGGTTAAAGAGTGAAGGAAGGATCAACTATTGAAGCTTGGAAGAAAGACATATTCAGAGGATAAGAGAAGTGTACACATATGTACATTAGTATAGTCATAGGTGACTTAGATCTTTTGTCTGAGTAAGAGTCTTGTACAAATTGTCTATAAATACTTTGAGAAAAGTCGGGGCATGTATGAGAGCATATGTAGAAGTCAAGTTTGAGGAAGTTAGGAGTCAAGAGATAGAGAAAAGTTAGTTGAGTTAGCTCTCATCACTCAGTTGTAATTTTCTGAGTTAATGAAGAAATATTGCGCCCGATCTTTTCGTGTCTGCTCTTTCTGTGTTTGATCAATTGTGAAATCCTTTTGAGGATATCTAAGTTGTTAGTTAATGAGCCTGTGACCTGAATTTCAGAGTCTAATTGTAAACAGGCTAGGAGAATTGTGAGTAGGAACATTCATATGTGTTGAGTGTCTACAGTTCTCTGAAACAGGCGCAAATTTCGAGTTTAAACTTTTGGTCAGTGCTCACTCCATAGTTTAAAGTTTTGTGCAAGCAAGCACTTAATCTTTAAGTTGGAAGGTGATCTACTCGTGGCTAAAAGCATTTGGCAAAACGGGTTAGATATTGTGAGAACCAAAGTTAAGAAGTTAGGGGTGTCTAGATCGACTTCTCAGAAGTGCAGATTCAGACATAGGTAACTTGTGAAGACAATTTCTCAAGTTATACTAAAGCTTTTGAAGTAATTCAACTTGGAGGTGATGCGCAATCTCTAGGAGATGATTCGTACAAAGTTTCATCAAAAACTTTACACATTTGATAAGTCAATGTGAAGAAATTCTGCAGCAGACTTTTCTGTGTTTCATCTTCTTCACAGATTTTCTCAATTTTGATAATTTGGAGATTGGACCTCTAATTTAGTGAAGGTTTTGACTTACTCTTGGTATAGAGGTGCTCTAATCACAAGAGTAGGTTGTTCTTTTGGAGATTAACACTCTCCATCAAAGATGGAGATGAAGATGGAGATGGAGATGGAGAAAAATCAGAAATTTACCTACTACTTACCATTCCAACGCGTCCTCTCTACGTCTTACCATCACACACTCGTCCTCAAAGCTCGAATCCCCGGCAACGGCGCCAAAACTTTGGTGTAGCTCAGTGATGAGTAGCACCTCTTTTAATGTCAATCCAGGAAGACATGAGGATGGTATGAAGACCTCGAGCAAGTGAAGGCACAAATGTGTGAGTGAGAAGCACACAAACATGCACACACATACACACACACGCGCACACACGGCAAGAACAAAGAGAGTAAGACAATGGAATCACTTCTATTATAACCAAGTTCTCATACAAGCTCAAAACTACAAGAAGCTAGCTCAAAAATGAGCTCTCTAGCTCTATTTATAGTTTTTGACTAGCTTTGGCCGTGTCCAGACCTAGTGTCCGGCCTAGTTATAAATTAGGTTCCAGGGCTTATTCGAGGGCTCAAACGAGATCTAAAAA
>CM035424.1:55305035-55310035 GCA_020310875.1 Ceratopteris richardii | reverse complement strand
AGACACAAGGCATCAAAAGATTACTTTCGAAGTATCCTCATACACAAAGAACTTCAAAAGGTATTATCCTTTATCCTTTAAGCTCACAGGTTGCAGCAGAAGGAAAGAACTATGGCATATCATATCTCCATTGACAAACTGGACAGAGATAATTACCCCGCATGGGTAATGAGAATGGAAGCCTTACTTATGAGTAAGGATCTCATGGTATATGTAACAGGTGAAGAAGAGAAGCCAGTATTTGAAGATGAAAGCCGACCAAAGAAAGAAGAACTTGATGCTTTAAAGCATTGGCAGAAGAAGGATGCAAGTGCAAAAGCCTACATCTACAATACAATCTCAGATCATTTGCTACCACACATCAGAGGATTGGAATCATCAGAAGATATATGGAATGCATTGGAATATCATTTCCAAAGCACTACTAAAGCACAGAAAGCAAGTCTATGGTCAGAGTTTACAACATTCAAGAAGAAGCCAAGTCAAACCATTAGTGATTATGTCACTAAGATGAAGGATCTAGCAGATAGTCTTGGATCCATAGATGAAGATGTTGAAGATCACAGATTGATTGCTCAACTACTTGTAGGTTTGAGAGGGGATGAAAGGTGGAAACCTTTTGTCTTATCAACAGAACTTTCATTAAATCATTATGTTCCAGATTTGAACCAGTTGCTTGGTTTGATGCTCACATATGAGCAAGACTTGAAGGGAGATGGAGATAAAGGACAAAGTTCTGCAATGTACATGAAGAACAAGAAGAAAGGAGATAAAGGTAAAGCAAAGGATGAAGAGGAGTCTAGTTCTCAAGCTTATTATGCAAGAGGTAAAGGCACTGGCAGAGGAAGAGCAAGAGGTTTTGGAAGAGGAAGAGGTAATCAGAATAACAACAAGAAGGCTTGCTGGATCTGTGGATTGAGTAATCATTTGGCTCATGACTGTTGGCACAACCAACAAGGATCAAATCAAAATCAAAACAACAATAGCAGAGGCCGAGGTGGAAGATATCAAAGTAATTTTCAAAGAGGTAGACAAAGTCAAAGAGGAGGCTATGGTAGAGGTGGAGGAAGAAGTTGGGGACAGAATCAATCCTACAACACCACCTACTACAACTATGCAAATGACACACAGAATGAAAGTCATACATCATTGATGATGAATTCAATCAGCACATCAGACAAAGAAGATCTAAAGGTATTTTACATTGACTCTGGATGTTCTAATCATTTTTCAGGAAACATAGAATTGATGTCAGATTTGGAAAAAGGCATTTCTAGTCACACAGTTCAAACTGGTGATAATACAAGACATAGTGTACATTCAATTGGAAAAGTGAAATGCAAGAGTGGAGCAGATTTGCTAACCAATGTTTTGTATGTTCCTACAATACCTAAAAACTTGATTAGTGTGGGACAGATAGTTGAAAAAGGTTTTCAAGTCAGGTTTACAAATGAAGGAGTATTTGTGGAAGATCCAGAGAATGGATATAATCAGATTGTCTCTGGTAAGAAAGAAGGTAGACTCTTTACTTTAAGAGTGCAAGGGAACATTGGTCAAGCTTTGCTCACACATGGTGAAGCAGTGATTACAGAACTTGATCTCTGGCATAAGAGATTAGGTCATTTCAATGAAAGAGGAATTAAAGCTATGGTTGCTAATCAGTCTGTACTAGGATTACCAAATGTGCAAAGTCAACATATGGTTTATAAATGTGAAGCATGTCAAATGGGTAAAGCACACAGGTTACCATTTCAAAAGAAAGGATTCAAACATGATGGAGTACTTGAGCTCATTCATACAGATGTATGGGGACCAACAAAAGAAGGATCTATCAGTGGCTCAAGGTATTATGTTCTTTTCATTGATGATGCTACAAGATGGATAACATTATATGTTTTGAAGGAAAGATCAGAAGTGTTTGGAGCTTTCAAGCATTTTCATGCATATGCAGAGAGAGTCACAGGTCAAAAGCTTAAGAGATTGAGGTCTGATGGAGGGGGAGAATATTTCTCCCAAGAGTTCAATGATTATCTTTGGAATGCAGGTATTAAGAGAGAAATAACTTGCAGGTATACACCACAACAAAATGGTGTAGCAGAAAGAAGGAACAGGACTTTGGTTGAGTTTGCTAGAGCTATGCTAAAGGAGAAGAACTGTCCAAATTATCTTTGGGCTGAGGCTGTAAATACAGCTACATATCTTGTGAATAGATTACCATGTGCAGCTCTGAATGGAATGACTCCATATGAAGCTTGGTGGGGTAAGAAACCAACACTAGATCATTGTAGAGTGTTTGGATCAATTGCATATGCTTATGTGCCATCACAACTTAGGCATAAACTTGAACCAAAGGCAGAAAAATATGTGTTCATTGGTTATGATGAAAAGCAGATGGGTTACAGATTGTGGAATCCTCTAACCAAACAATTTATTGTTTCTAGAGATGTTACATTTGATGAAGAGAAAAGTTGGTATGCAGATCAAAGTCATACACCTGAAGAATTTGAAGAAGAGGTAAGAAGATGTGAGAAAGGAAAATCAATTGTGCAGGTGAATAGAGATGAAGACTATATGCAAGCAAGTACATCCAGAAGTGGATTAACAAGAATGAATGAAGAAGCTCCTATATTTGATGAAGAGGTGTATCCAGAAACTTATGAAGAATGTGAACCAAGAAGGTCAAGCAGGACAAGGAGACAACCAGAAAGGTATTCTTATGATACTTCTTACATAACTCAGAAGAACTATGCATGTATGGTCAAAGATGATGAAGAACCTCAGAACTATGATGAAGCTAAAGGTAAAAAGCAATGGGAAGAAGCAATGAAGGAAGAGTTCAATGCACTGGAGGAGAACAAGACATGGGAACTTGTTCCTAAACCAAATGGTAAGAAAGTAATTGGAAATAAATGGGTTTATAAAGTGAAGAAGCTTGCAGATGGAAGTATAGCCAGATACAAAGCTAGATTGGTGGTGAAAGGCTATGCCCAGACCTATGGCATAGATTATGATGAGACATTCAGTCCTGTAGCTAAGATGTCAACTATAAGGACAATCATTGCTATTGCAGCTTCAAAAGGATGGACCCTAAGTCAATTGGATATAAAAAATGCATTCTTGAATGGATACATATCAGATGAGGTATACATGGAACAACCTCAAGGGTTTATAGATTCCAGGTATCCAAATTTTGTTTTGCAGGTTGAGAAGAGCATTGTATGGATTGAAGCAAGCTCCAAGAGCTTGGAACTATAGACTGGTGAAGTATCTCAATGATCTTGGATATCAAAGTTCAAAAGCAGATTCAAGTCTACTTATCAAAAGAACAGAGGAAGGTACAATCTACATTTGTATTTATGTAGATGACATTATAATCACAGGTACTTCAGATGAAGGAATGAAGGAGGTAAAGAGATTACTTGAGAAAGAGTTTAAGATCAGTGACCTAGGAAAGTTATCATACTTTCTTGGAATGGAAGTTACTTATACAGATCATGGCATATATGTGTCACAAGAAAGGTATCTTCTGAACTTGTTGAAGAAGTTTGATATGGAAAATTGCAGAGAAGCTTCAACTCCACTTGAAGTTAATCACAAGCTCAGTAAATATGATGGTGCAGACTACAAAGATATGAGGAAGTATCAATCTCTTGTGGGTAGTTTGATTTATGCTACACTAACAAGACCTGATCTTAGTTATGCAGTGGGAGTTTTGTCACAATTCATGCATTGTCCAAAGGACCCACATTGGATTGCAGGTCAAAGAGTTCTCAGATATATCAAAGGAACTATAAAGGAAGGATTATATTATCCTTTTACATCAGATTTGAAGTTGAGAGCCTATAGTGACTCAGACTGGGCAGGTAATCAAGATGACAGGAGATCAACTCATGGTTACATGATATACATTGGTGATAAGCTTGTAAGTTGGTGTTCCAAGAAACAACATACAGTAGCATTATCATCAACTGAAGCAGAGTACAAAGGACTTGTGGAAGCAGCTAAGGAAGTCATATGGATGCAGACATTGTTCAAGAGCTTAGGCATTGATCAAGGTACACCTACAATACATGGAGATAATATGAGTTCACTTTATCTTGCAGCAAATCCAGTATTTCATGCAAGAACAAAGCACATAGAGATACAGTATCATTTTCTCAGAGAAAAGGTAATGGAGAAGGAGATTGAAGTGGAATACATTTCTACTAAAGATCAATTAGCAGACATAATGACAAAGAGCTTGGATGGTGTGAAGACCAGCAGATTCAAAAGCATGGCAGGAGTAAAAGAAAAGAAGATGATATGAAGAAACAGGGAATGTCAATTAGTGATTGAGGGGGAGCTGTTGGAGAAACAATCACTAATTGGACATATATTTGAAGGTCAAATCTTAGGAAGAAAACCCTATGCCTATGTGAAGGGACAAATTCACAAATGTATTATACTTGTAAAGTTAGTTCACTTTATTTCTAGAAGTTTTTTCAAAAGTTACGGGAATGAGAAAATCTATATAAGTTAGTTAGTATTAACTGACGCGTAGAGAGAGGAGAAGAAAGAAGGAGGAAGACAATGAGAAAGTGAGAAGAACTCATTTTTGTATGACTGAGTATAGTCGGGCTTCTCTGAGTGAGAAAGCATCTGTAAAACTTCTGAGTTTTTTATAGTTATGAGAAGAACTGAGTAAAGTTCTGTGTATGAGCCTCTCTCCATCATCTCCATGATTACCTACTGTGTGATGAGTTACAAAGATCAAGTTTTTCAAGCAACTCGATGCCTGGCATCGAATCTCTGCTGATAAGTCATATTTTCATTCATATTTTTCATTCAGTACTGAAGTGTTTGAAAAACATGATGTTGTTGGAGCAACTCGATGCCTGGCATCGAATTCCAGTTGATAAGTCATATTCTAAGTGTGCATGAAATCACCTATAGTTTTGGTGTCCAAAAGATCAAGACTTTATGCGGGAATTCGATGCCTGGCATCGAATCCCTGCTGAAAA
>CM035424.1:55297535-55300035 GCA_020310875.1 Ceratopteris richardii | reverse complement strand
CCCCATTATGTTGAGGTGTGTACCTGCAAGTTATCTCTCTCTTGATACCTGCATTCCAAAGATAGTCATTAAGCTCTTGAGAGAAGTATTCTCCCCCTCCATCAGACCTTAGCCTCTTGAGTTTTTGACCTGTAACTCTTTCTGCATAAGCATGAAAATGTTTGAAGGCTCCAAATACCTCTGATCTTTCCTTTAGAACATAAAGGGTTATCCACCTTGTAGCATCATCAATAAACAAAACATAATACCTAGATCCATTTATTGAACCTTCTTTTGTTGGTCCCCATACATCTGTATGTATGAGTTCAAGCAAACCATCATGCTTAAAACCTTTCTTCTGAAATGATAGTCTATGAGCTTTTCCCATCTGACAAGCTTCACACTTATATATCATATGTTGATTCTTCACATTTGGTAGCCCCATTACAGATTGGTTCTCCACCATAGTTTTGATTCCTCTTTCATTGAAATGTCCCAATCTCTTATGCCAAAGATCTAACTCTGTAATTACTTCATCACCATGTGTAATTAGGGCTTGACCAACATTTCCTTGTACTTTGAGAGTAAAAAGTCTACCTTCCTTCTTACCACAAACAATAGGTTTGTATGCATCCTCTGGATCTTCAACAAATACCCCTTCATTTGTAAATCTGACTTGAAAACCTTTCTCTACTATTTGTCCAACACTAATCAGATTCTTTGGTATTGTTGGAACATACAAAACATTTGTTAATAAATCAGCTCCACTCCTGCACTTCACTTTTCCAATTGAATGCACACTATGCTTTGTATTGTCACCTGTTTGTACTGTATGACTTGAATTTCCTTCTTCCAATTCTGACAATAATTCTATATTACCTGACAAATGATTTGAACAACCAGAATCAATATAAAATACCTTGAGATCCTCCTTCTCTGATGAACTTATTGAATTCATCATCAATGTTGTATGGTTGTCATTCTGTGTATCATTTGCATAATTGTAATATGTGGTGTTGTATGATTGGTTCTGATTCCAATTTCTACCACCACCTCTTCCATAACTTCCTCTTGAATTCTGTCTTCCTCTTTGAAATTGATTCTGAAACCTTCCACCTCTTCCTCTGCCATTGTTATTCTGATTTTGACTTGCTCCTTGTTGATTGTGCCAACAATCATATGCTAGATGATTGCTCAATCCACAAATCCAACATGTCTTTTTGTTATTGTTCTGATTACCTCTACCTCTTCCATTTCCTCGACCTTTACCTCTGCCAAAACCTCTTCCTCTTGCATAATTTGCTTGAGTTGTTGACTCTTCTTCATCCTTTGCCTTGCCTTTATCTCCTTTCTTTTTATTCTTCATGTACATTGCAGAACTTTGACCTTTTTCTCCATCTGACTTCAAGTCTTGCTCAAATGTGAGCATCAATCCATGTAATTGATTCAGTTCTGGCACATAATGGTTTAATGAGAGTTCTGTTGAAAGTACAAAGGGCTTCCATCTCTCATCACCTCTTAACCCTGCAAGTAATTGTGCTATCAGCCTATGATCTTCAATATCCTCATCAATGGATCCAAGGCTATCTGCCAAGTCCTTCATCTTAGTGACATAATCACTAATGCTCTGATTTTGCTTTTTCTTGAATGTGGTAAACTCTGACCATAAGCTAGCTTTCCTAGCTTTAGTAGTGTTTTGGAAGTGGTCTTCCAAAGCATTCCAAATATCTTCAGCTGTTTCTAAACCTCTGATGTGTGGTAACAAATGATTTGTAATAGTGTTATATATATAAGCTCTTGCACTTGCATCTCTCTTCTGCCATAGCTTCAAAGCTTCTAGCTCTTCTTTTCTTGGATGACTTTCATCTTCAAATTTAGGCTTCTCCTCTTCACCTGTCACATATACCATTAGGTCCTTACTCATAAGTAAGGCCTCCATCCTCATTACCCAAGCAGGATAGTTATCTCTGTCCAATTTGTCAATGGACACATGATCTGCCATGGTATCCTTGCTTCTGCTTCAACCTGTAAGTGTAAGGTTAAAGAATGGTACCTTTTGTAGACCTTTACCCTTGGGAGCAACTTCGAAACAATCTTCTGATGACTTTTGGTTGTTGAACACCTCAGCTTCCTCCTTCTTTGATAAAGAACTCTTCAATTCTTCTTGTATCTGCTCTTCCTTTACTCTCGAGGACCTTATCTGCTCTGATACCACTTGTTGGTGTGTAAAACACCACAAGAACCAAACTAATGTGATATTAGAAGACCTCCATAACCATCATTAGCTTAGCAAAACTCACATTGTGAATCTTCATCTCTGAATTTAGTAACAACCAAAATTTCACTTCACAGAAATCTGCGCCTTTTCTTCAATCCTTCAATCTGACCTGTATTAGCTCAATCTTTGCAAAATCTTTTGATCACTTGCTAAAAGATGTTCTTGCTAATGTTAAGCAACACATAATAACCAAAACTTTCAAGTAATAACTTCAAAATTTTCTGATTTTGCTCCAACCTTTTC
>CM035424.1:55290035-55292535 GCA_020310875.1 Ceratopteris richardii | reverse complement strand
TAATTGGTACATATTCCAATTCTTGGATCCAGCTACACTCACCAATATTCTGATAGTTGGCATCTTGGCCACAAGAGAAAATGTCTCCTCATAATCAATGCCTTGGGTTTGTGCAAAACCCTTGGCTACCAACCTAGCTTTGTATCTGTTTATTGTTCCATCTGAATTCTTCTTTAGTTTGTAGATCCATCTGGATCCTATTACCTTCATAGAGTCTTTCTTGGGTACCAAGTCCCAAGTATCACTTTCCTTGAGAGCTTCCATCTCTTCATCCATGGCTTCTCTCCATTCTGGTTTGGTAATTGCTTCTTCATAGGTACCTGGTTCTTCATTCAGCAAGTCCTTTGCAAGATATACAGAATGTTTAGTTACAAGTGATGTGTCATACCCAAATCTGATAGGCTTCTTCTTTTCTCTCTGAGATCTCCTCATTGCTTGAGTTGAAGTTTCTGGTTTATCTTCTAGTTGCTTCATCTTCATCTTCCCTTTGGACTTCCAAGCCTTGAACTCTTCAAGATTTATTGTATCATCATCATCTGAGCTTGAATCTTCTTGCTGAATTGGTTCCTCCTTGGTGAGCTTTGGAAAATCTTCTTCCATGTCATAGGGTAGACTAATCTTCCTGCATTCATTTTCATACCAAGATTCATTCTCATCAAAGATGACATCTCTGCTTACCTTGAAACCTTTGTTTGTAGGGTTGTAGAATCTGTATCCCTTTTGGTTCAAATCATAACCAATGAAGATACATTTTTCAGCCTTGGGGTCTAGCTTTCCCCTTACCTGTGAGGGAGTATGCACATATGCTACACAACCAAAGATTTTGCAATGATCCAGAGAAGGTCTCTTACCATGCCAAGCTTCATATGGTGTCATCCCATCAAGTGATTTGGATGGCAACCTATTGATGAGATAAGTGGCAGTGGATACACTCTCTGCCCAAAGATAATTTGGCAACTTTTTCTCATTAAGCATAGACCTAGCTGTTTCCACAATGAGTCTATTCCTTCTTTCAGCTACCCCATTTTGTTCAGGTGAGTACCTTGTAGTAATCTCCCTTTTGATGCCTCTTTCCTGCAAGAAATCTTCAAACTCATTGGAGAAGTACTCTCCTCCACCATCTGACCTTAGTCTCTTCAAGCTTCTTCCTGTTTGATTTTCAACAAGTGCAAGATACCTCTTGAAACAATTAAACACTTCATCTTTATGCTTCATGAAGTATAAAATGGTCCATCTGCTATAGTCATCAATGAAGGACACATAATACCTTGAACCAGAAATGGAAGGGTCCTTGCTAGGTCCCCAAACATTTGTGTGTACCAAGTCTAGATAGTCTTCATGCATGAAACCTTTCCTTGAATAGGGTAACCTGTGAGACTTACCAAATTGACATGATCCACACTTGTAAATCATGTGTTGCTTGGACACATTAGGTATCCCAAGCACACATTGATCCCTGCACATTTGCTTTAGGGTTCTTTCACCTATGTGCCCTAATCTCTTGTGCCATATTTCTAACTCTGAAAGTGTCTGATCCTTGTAATTATACAAAGCAATGTTTTTTGTATCTTCTAGCTCAAATGTAAATAATCTACCTGATTTCTCCCCTTTGGCTATCCTTCTGAATCCATGTCTTGGGTCCTCTACATATGCTCCATGTTGTGTGAATCTGACCTGCAAACCTTTTTCCACAATCTGACCAACACTCATTAGATTCTTGGTGATGGTTGGTACATAGAGTACCCTGCTCCATAGGTTCTGGTTACCATCACATGTCTTCACATTTCCAATCTTAACAACAGAATGTTTAGTGTCATCACCTATTTGTACCTGATGTTTTCCCTTGGGTTCTTCCAAATCAGAAAGTAGTGCCACATTGCCAGCTACATGGTTAGAACATCCTGAGTCAATATAAAATAAATGATCATCATTTGTACCTGCCTTGGAGGTCATATTCATGATCAATAGGGAGTCATCTTGCTCCTCTGTGTAGTTGTTGTAGTCTCTTCTATTTCTGAATCCACCTTGGTAATTACCATTGTGATTGTTGTTGTAATTGTTGTTGTATTGATTGTTGTATCCATTGTAGCTTTGGTGTTGATTGAATCTGCCTCTCCCTTGAGAGTATCCACCTCTTGAGTAGCCTCTTCCTCTCTGATTCTTGTAGTTATTGTAGCATTCATCTGTGGTATGATTAGACAATCCACAAATGTTGCATGGTGATGAGTTGTAGGGTCTCCCCCTACCTGACTTACCTCCTCTGCCTCTTCCTCTAGATGACCTACCTCTCCCTGCATAATTAGCTTGAGAGGTAGAGCCTTCTTCATCCTGTTTCTTCCCTTTACCTTTATCTTTAACTTTCTTATCAGTATAGAGAGCAGAGGGGTTGTTACCTTTTGATTGATCTCCTGCCTTTGTAAACTTTGCTTCATGTGTATATAGTTGGCCCATGAGTGTTGTGAGATCAGGGGTATGCATGTCCATATAGAGGTCCATTGCA
>CM035424.1:55267535-55277535 GCA_020310875.1 Ceratopteris richardii | reverse complement strand
ATTCAATTGGTGATTGATCTGCACCAACAGCTCCCCCTCAATCATCAATTGAGGTTTCTCCTTTCTTCTTTATACCTGCCATGTCTTTAAACTTCTGTAACTTTGGTCCATCCAAGCTCTTTGTAAGCATATCAGCTATCTGATCCTTTGTTGAAGTATGTATGACTTCAATCTCCTTATCCATCACTTTCTCTCTTAGAAAGTGATACTGAATCTCAATGTGTTTGGTCCTGGCATGAAAAACAAGATTATCAGCTAAATACAATGAACTCATGTTATCTCCATATATAATTGGTACCCCATGCACAATGTCAAAACTCTTCATCAAAGTCTTGAGCCAAATTACTTCCTTTGCAGCTTCAACCATGCCTTTATACTCTGCTTCTGTAGAAGACAAAGCAACTGTATGTTGCTTCTTGGAACACCATGAGATAAGTTTATCTCCCACATAACACATGTATCCAAAAGTTGACCTTCTATCATCTGGATTACCTGCCCAATCCGCATCACTATAAATTTTGATATTTGTATCTGAGGTAAACCCATAATACAAACCCTCATTGAGTGTACCCTTAATGTACCTCAATACTCTTTGACCTGCAATCCAATGCTCTTTCCTAGGACAATGCATAAATTGAGACAAAACTCCAACTGCATATGATAAATCAGGTCTAGTTAAAGTAGCATAGATAAGGCTACCAACCAAACTCTGATATTGTCTCATGTCCTTAAATTCTTCACCTCCAAACTTACTCAATTTGTGATTCACCTCCATTGGTGTAGGTGCTACCCTGCAATCATCCATTTTAAACTTGATTAACAAGTTCTTCAAATACCTTTCTTGGGTCACAAATACTCCATGTTGAGTATATGTAATCTCCATGCCCAAGAAGTATGACAAGTCTCCCAAGTCACTTATCTTGAACTCCTTTTCCATTTGCTTCTTGAGTCTTTGTATTCCTCCTTCATCTGTACCTGTAAGGATTATATCATCAACATATATGCACATGTATATGAAACCATTATCACTTGCTTTGACAAGCAAGCTACTATCTGCTTTAGACACCTGAAATCCAAGTTCTTTTAGGAACTTCACAAGTCTATAGTTCCATGCCCTTGGGGCCTGCTTCAAGCCATACAAAGCTCTCTTGAGCTTGCACACATGATCTGGATACCTTTTATCTCTGAACCCTTGAGGTTGCTCCATGAACACATCATCTGAAATATAACCATTCAAAAAAGCATTTTTCACATCAAGTTGACATAAATTCCAACCTTTACATGCAGCAATAGCAATAAGTGTCCTGATGGTTGTCATCTTTGCCACAGGACTATAAGTCTCATCATAGTCAACACCATAAGTCTGAGCAAACCCTTTGACAACAAGTCTAGCTTTGTATCTAGACACATTTCCATCTGCAAACCTTTTTGTCTTGTAGACCCACTTGCATCCAATGATTTTCTGACTATTTGGTTTTGGAACCAAATCCCATGTTTGATTCTCCAATAGTGCATCATATTCTTCCTGCATAGCTTTCTCCCATTTTTCCTTACCTTTTGCCTCTTCATATGTAGAAGGGTCTTCATCTGTTTTCATCATATAAGCATAATCTTTTGTGGCTAAAAATGAAGTATCATAGCTATACCTTGTAGGTTGCCACTTATTCCTTGTAGACCTCCTAAGCTCTCCACTTCTTGAGGTTTCTGGTTCTTCATATTCAGGATCAAATCTTGGTGTTTCTTCCACTTCAACCTGCACTTCATTATTCTCTTGTTCATCAAATATTTGAACCTTTGATTTACCTTTCCTTTGATTCACTTCTTCTTCATCACCTGTATTGATATTGACTGTACCTGCATACCAAGTACTTTGCTCATCAAATGTAACATCTTTAGAAACCATGAATTGTTTTGTAGATGGACTCCACAATCTATAACCCATCTGCTTATCATCATAACCAATGAAAACATATTTTTCAGCTTTAGGCTCCAACTTGTGCCTTAATTGTGATGGCACATATGCATATGCCACACATCCAAAAACTCTGCAATGATCTAAGGTAGGTCTCTTACCCCACCAAGCCTCATATGGTGTCATACCCTGCAAGGCTTTACATGGTAACCTATTGACCAAATAAGTGGCTGTATTTACAGCCTCAGCCCACAAATAATTAGGGTAATTTTTCTCCTTCATCATGGATCTTGCAAACTCAACAAGTATTCTATTTCTCCTTTCTGCAACACCATTTTGTTGAGGAGAGTACCTGCAAGTAACTTCCCTTTTTATACCTGCATTCCATAAGTAATCACTGAACTCATTAGAGAAATACTCTCCCCCTCCATCTGACCTTAATCTCTTCAACTTATGACCTGTAATTCTTTCTGCATATGCATGATAGTGTTTAAATGTATTAAACACTTCTGACTTATCTTTGATCACATAGATAGTGATCCATCTAGTAGCATCATCAACATAAATCACATAATACCTTGACCCATTTATACTGAAATCCTTTGATGGTCCCCACACATCTGTGTGTACCAATTCAAGCTTCTCTGAGTACATAAAACCATGCTTGGAGTAAGAATTCTTATGAGCCTTACCTAATTGACATGCCTCACATTTGTATGTCATATGTTGACCTGCAACATTAGGCAATCCAAGCACTAAACCATTGTTAACCATATCTTTAATACCTCTTTCATTGAAATGTCCAAGCCTCTTGTGCCAGAGATCTAACTCAGAGATCTTATGTCCTCCATATGTGAACATAGCATGACCAATATTACCTTGAATCTTCAATGTAAATAATCTTCCTTCCTTTTTCCCTGAAACAATCTGTTTATACCCTTGGCTAGGGTCTTCCACATATACTCCATCATTAGTAAACCTTACTTCATATCCCTTTTCAACAATTTGTCCTACACTTATCAAATTCTTAGGGATTGTAGGAACATACAAGACCTTACTCAATAAGGTGCTACCATCCTTGGCCTTCACTGATCCAATTGACTTCACATTGTGCTTTGTGTTGTCACCTGTTTGAACAACATGATTAAAAACCTTACTCTCCAAATCAGTCATCAAAGATATATTACCACTCAGGTGACTGCTACACCCTGAGTCAATGTAGAAGACTCTTTGATCTTCACTCTGCCTTTCACAAGTTGCATTCATTATCAATGTTGAATCCTCCTTTTGATCTGAAGCATAATTGTAGTAGGTGTTGTTATATTGTTGACTTTGGAATCCTCTACCTGCATTTCTTCCAAAGTAACTCCTTCCACCTCTACCTCTGAAATTACCTCTTTGATTTCTGCCACCTCTTCCTCTTGAATTATAGTTCTGATTATATCCACCATTACTCTGATTATTATGCCAACAATCATTAGCTAAGTGATTTGTCTTACCACAAATCCAGCAAGCCTTGCCTCCATCCTTGTTGTTTCTGCCTCTTCCTCTACCTTTGCCACCTCCTCTTCCTCTTAGGAAGTTGGCTTGAGTAGTTGTTCCTTCATCTTCACCTGCTTGTTGCTTTCCTTTGCTATTCTTCTTCTTGTCCTTTGAGTACATTGCATGACCTGCACTCTTGTCACCATCTCCTTTAACATCCTGCTCAAATGTTAGCATATGACCTAGCAACTGATTTAAATCAGGAGTGAAATGGTCAAGTGATAACTCTGTAGACAAAATGAATGGCTTCCATTTGTCATCACCTCTCAAACCTGTAAGAATTTGCCTTACCAATTTATCCTCCTCAATGTCTTCATCAACAGCTCCTAATGCATCTGCAATGTCTTTCATCCTTGTTACATAGTCTGAAATAGATTGAGAAGCCTTCTTCTTGAAGGTTGTAAACTCTGCCCATAAAGATGCCTTCCTTGACTTAGTAGTATTCTGGAAATGCTCCTCCAAAGCATTCCAAATATCAGTTGCACTTTCAAGACCTCGAATATGAGGTAACAAGTAATCATTGACTGCCATATATATAATGCTCCTAGCTTGAGCATCTTTCTTCATCCAATTTTTCAAATCTGCTAACTCTTCCCTAGTTGGAACACTAGGATCTCTGAACTGTGGCTTCTCTTCTTCTCCTGTGATGTAAGCAATTAAATCTTTGCTCATAAGATGAGCTTCCATCCTCATTGACCATGCAGGATAGTTTTCCCTATCCAATTTCTCTATCTGTAGAGAATCTCCCATCTTGTGTCCACCTGTGTATTGAAATCTTCAAGCTTTATGAACAATATATGTACCTTTACTTTGAATTAGACTCCTTTTGTCCTTCTTGATGTCTTATGGTCTCCTCCTCAAGCTTTGCCTTCAAACTTTCACCTTTTAGTTCTTCAATTGTTGAATTTCTTGAATCTGCAGCAGTCGGGACCCTCCTTTTCTTGATTTGATGTCTCCTGCTCTGATACCACTGATGGAGAGTGTTAATCTCCAAAAGAACAACCTACTCTTGAAGTTAGAACACCTCTATATCAAGAGTAAGTCAAAACCTTTACTAAATTAGAGGTCCAATCTCCAAAGTATCAAAAGTTGAAAAATTCTGTGAAGAAGATGAAACACAGAAAGTCTGCTGCACACTTTCTTCTCATTGACCTATCAAACATGTAAAGTTTTCTATGAAATTTTGTATGGAGTGTCGCCTAGAGATTGCGCACCTCCTCCAAGTTAAAGTTCTTCAAAAGGTTTGGTATAACTTGAGAAATCAACTTCACAAGTTACCTATGTCTGAATCTGTACTTCTGAGAAGTCGATTTAGACACCCCTAACTTCTTAACTTCAATTCTCTCAGTACAAAACCCGTTTAAGCAAATGCTTCTAGCCACGAGTAGATTACCTTCCAACTTAAAGATTAAGTGCTTGCTTGCACAAAACTTTAAACTATGGAGTGAGAACTGATCAAAAGATTAAGATCGAAAATTTGCGCCTGTTTCAGAGAACTGTAGACATTCAACACATATGAATGTTCCTACTAACAATTCTCCTAGCCTGTTTGCAATTAGACTGTGAAACTCAGGTCACAGACTCATTAACTACCAACTTAGATATCCTCAAAAGGGTTTCATAATTGATCAAACACAGAAGGAGCAGACACAGAAAGATCGGGCGCAAAATTTCTTCATTTACTCAGAAAGTTACAGTTGAGTGATGAGAGGAAACTCAACTAACTTTTCACATGTCTCATGACATCTCTCTACCTCTTTCTTGACTTCTATCTACTCTTACATATGCTCTCATATCACGCCTCGACATTTTCATGGTATTTATAGATAAATTTGTACAAGTCTATGACTAATCAAAGATCTAAGTGAACTATGTACATATGTGTACATTCCTCACATACTCTGAATATATCTTCTTTCCAAGCTTCAAGAATTGATCTCATCTCTTATTCTTTGGTCTTCAACCATTCAATTGGTGATTGATCTGCACCAACATACCAGAGATCACTTCGAGCACAATTTCTCCCACAGGGTTGATCCAATGACCTTCAAATTTTGTAGGCATATAGTATGCTTCAAGCTCTAATGTGCTTTGAATCATCCAATTTGGTTCAGTAGATCTTGAGATATGCCTCTTGGAAGTTGACAGAGTTGAAGATGCTTACTCAGAGAAACCAGAGATTATGAATGTAAGTATATGTATTAGATCTATTGATTGTACATTCCCATTGGCATGATATGTGATGCCCAATGGTACTCAGAGGTGTAGGCTATGGTGTAGCACTCACACACTCAAATATTGATGCAAGATTGCCTCGGGATCTGAGCTAAGTGGACAAGCTAACCCGCGACTTTTCTTCTTCACTTATATATGGTTTTAGTGAGAATTTGAATTTGAACTTTAATTCAAATCTCCTAGAATCTTGTACCTAAAAGTGAATGAGATATTCTCTCAATCATTCACCCACTCAATCAATCAATTTTTCCACGACTTAAACTAGTAGGTGTGATTACATGAGTGGTAAAGTCATATAGACTATTACATGAGATAAATGGTAAGAACAATAAGACTAGGTTCCTATGGTTCTTGATTCTTGTAAATATATCCTTCAAAGAATTCCAATCTAATCTTCCAAGGTCCAAGCTTTATGTGAAATCTTCAAGGTTGATATCCAAGCCAAGTGTTAAGGCTTGAATTACACCAACAGCTCCCCCTCAAGCCAAACACTTTGGCTCAAGTCTTCATCTCTAGTCTTCAATTACTTCCTGCAATCCAATCATGGATTTAAATCTGCATAGCTTGCTTCCATCCAGAGCTTTAGTAAGCAAATCTGCACATTGCATATTAGTAGACACATATGACAATTGAATATCTTTGCTAAGTAACTTCTCCCTCACATAGTGGTAGTGAACCTCTATGTGTTTTGTCCTAGCATGATAAATTGGATTAGCTGCAAGGTGAAGAGAACTTGTGTTATCACCAAAGATGATTGGTGGCCTTGTGTCTAGGCCCAATTCTGAATATAATAGCTTCAACCAGATGGCTTCTTGAGTGGCATTTGCTAGCCCTCTATACTCTGCCTCAGTAGATGATAAAGCTACTGTGGGTTGTTTCTTGGATGACCAAGAAATTGGTTTATCACCTGCAAAACATATGTAACCAGATGTGCTTCTCCTGTCATCCTTGCAACCTGCCCAATCTGCATCTGAATATACCTTAATATCAATGTCTGATGAATAGGGAAAGTATAAACCATGATTTTGTGTTCCCTTTAGGTACTTTACTATCTTCTTGGCTGCCTCCAAATGAGGTACTCTTGGTTTGTGCATAAATTGGCTAAGTACACTAACACCATATGATATATCAATCCTGGTTAAGGTAGCATAATTAAGACTACCTACCAAACTTTGGTAACCTGTAATGTCTTGGAGTTCTTCCCCTTCATGAGCACTGAGTTTATGGTTGACCTCCATAGGAGTGCTTGAAACTTTTGCTTCCTGCAAATTAAACTTCTTGACCATGTCCTGAATATACTTCTTCTGAGTAATAAAGATACCTGAATTTGTGTAGACCAATTCAAGTCCTAGGAAGTACTTCAATAATCCAAGAGAGGGAATATGCACATATGCAACACAACCAAAGATTTTGCAATGATCCAGAGATGGTCTCTTACCATGCCAAGCCTCATAGGGTGTCATTCCATCAAGTGTCTTTGATGGCAACCTGTTAATTAAATATGTGGCAGTAGATACACTCTCTGCCCAAAGATAATTTGGCAATTTCTTTTCATTTAGCATAGACCTAGCTGTCTCTACAATGAGTCTATTCCTCCTTTCTGCTACCCCATTTTGTTCAGGTGAGTACCTGGTAGTAATCTCCCTCTTGATGCCTCTTTCCTGCAAGAAATCTTCAAAATCATTGGAGAAGTATTCTCCACCACCATCTGACCTTAGCTTCTTCAAATGTCTACCTGTTTGATTTTCAACTAGTGCAAGGTACCTCTTGAAACAATTAAATACTTCATCTTTATGTTTCATGAAATATAAGACAGTCCACCTGCTATAGTCATCAATGAAGGACACATAGTACCTTGATCCAGATATGGATGGCTCCTTGCTAGGTCCCCAAACATCTGTATGCACCAATTCCAGATAATCTTCATGCATAAAACCTTTCTTGGTATAGGGCAATCTGTGTGACTTACCAAATTGACAAGCCCCACACTTGTATATCATGTGTTGCTTGGATACATTAGGTATCCCAAGCACACATTGATCCCTACTCATTTGCTTTAAGGTCCTCTCTCCAATGTGACCTAATCTCTTGTGCCAAATCTCCAATTCTGATAGGGTTTGATCTTTATAGTTGTACAAAGCAATATTCTTAGTGTCTTCAAGTTCAAAGGTAAACAATCTACCTGATTTTTCTCCCTTGGCTATCCTTCTGAATCCATGTCTTGGATCCTCCACATATGCACCATGTTGAGTGAACCTGACCTGTAGACCTTTTTCCACAATCTGACCTACACTCATCAGATTCTTGGTGATTGTTGGAACATACAATACTCTGCTCAATAAATTCTGATTACCATCACTGGTTTTGACATTACCTACTTTAACAACTGAATGTTTAGTGTCGTCACCTGTCTACACTTGGTGCTTGCCTTTGGGTTCTTCCAAATCAGAAAGTAATGCAACATTTCCAGCTACATGATTAGAGCAACCTGAATCAATATAGAATAAGTGATCATCATTGATACCTGACTTAGAAGTCATATTCATGATCAATAGGGATTCATCTTGCTCTTCTGCATAATTGTTGTAATCCTTCCTATTTCTGTATCCACCTTGATAGTTGCCATTGTGATTGTAGTTGTTGTTATAATTATTGTTGTAGCCATGGTAGCCTTGAGATTGATTGAATCTGCCTCTGCCTTGAGAGTATCCTCCTCTTTGGTGACCTCTTCCTCTTTGGTTCTTGTAGTTTTTGTAACATTCATCTGTGGTATGGTTAGACAAGCCACAAATATTGCATGGAGATTGGTTGTAGGGTCTCCCCCTACCTGACTTACCTCCTCTGCCTCTTCCTCTAGATGATCTACCTCTCCCTGCATAGTTTGCTTGGGAGGTAGAGCCTTCTTCATCAACCTTTTTGTTTTTACCCTTGTCTTTAGCCTTCTTATCAGTGTATAGGGCAGAGGGGTTGTTACCTTTTGATTGCTCTCCATTCTTTGTGATCTTTGCTTCATGTGTAAAGATTTGTCCAATCAGAGTTGTTAGATCAGGTGCTTGGATGTCCATGTATAAGTCCATTGCTGTGGTAAAGCTCTCCCACTTGTCATCTGCCTTTAGTCCATTGATCACTTGTCTGACTATTTGCTCTTCCTCAATCTCTTCTCCAACACTTGCAAGTTGGTCTGCAATGTCCTTGACTTTGGTAACAAAATCTGAAACACATTGCTTTGATTGCTTCCTAAGAGTGGTAAACTCAATCCATAGCTGATTCTTTCTGGCCCTTGTGCTTGATGAAAAATAAGTTGACAAGGTTTCCCAAGTCTCTTGGGAAGTTTTGCAATTCCTTATGTGTGGTAGAAGAAAATCAGAAATAGAGTTTAGAAGATATGACCTTGCCAAAGCATCTTTTGCACACCATTGATTGAGTCTCTCTTGCTCTTCCTTGGTGGGTAGACCTCTAGCTTTGAATGAGGGCAATTCCTCATCTCCTGATATGAATCCATACAAGCTCCTTCCTTGTAGATAGGTCTTCATCCTCAGAGACCAAGCTTGGTAGTTGTTCCTGTCTAATTTGTCAATGAAGGAAGGGAAACCATCACCCATGTTACCTTATATGCTCTAATACCACTGTTGGGAATGATGGTTGGATGCACTCAAAAAATGAGTTGGTGCTGCTAGACCTGCTTCACACCTGCCCTCCTTTGACTCCAGATATGCTTAGTATACTTGCTTAGCTTCCAAATGATACCAAGAAACCATATATGTGCTTTCCAAATGTTATAAGTAATGATCAAATCAAGACAGACTACTTGTGACTTCAAAATCCTGAAAAACTTGCTATTTTGGTATTGATACCTCCTCAGAGTTATGCTCAGTGTGACCAGCACACTTAAAATTGATTTAATTGCTTTTGGAACATAATCAATTAGCTTAACAAGCTTTCATTTGCAAGTGGAATGAGAGGAAATGACAAACTACACTCTGAGAAATCAATTTAGCAAACTTAGGGACATCCCCGACATTTTAGGAACTATACAGAGAAATACCAGAGATCACTTCGAGCGCAATTTCTCCCAGATGGTTGATCCAATGACCTTCAAATTTTGTAGGCATATAGCATGCTTTAAGCTTGTTCTAATCGGCTTTGCATCATCCAATTTGGTTCAGTAGATCTTGAGATATGCCTCTTGGAAGATGACAGAGTTGAAGATGCTTACTCAGAGAAACCAGAGATTATGAATGTAAGTATATGTATTAGATCTATTGATTGTACATTCCCATTGGCATGATATGTGATGCCCAATGGTACTCA
>CM035424.1:55180035-55260035 GCA_020310875.1 Ceratopteris richardii | reverse complement strand
GATCTTTGAATTTGGTGGATAAATGACTGAGATATGCACTCCACAAGTTGAAAGACTTTCAAGTATTATGACAGAGAACTCAAAAATGAACAATGAGAATGTATATATTAATGAACACTTGTATACAATACCATTGGCATGAATGTCATTGCCAAATGGTGTAGATAGGTGTGGGCTAGAGTGTAGGCCTCACACACACTCAGAATCAGTAATGAGAAGCTTGGGAATGATGAGTTCTAATCGTGACTTTTTCATGACCACTTTTATAGAGAGTGAGTAAAAATTTGAATTCAAATTCAAACTTTTGGCTCCCTATGATCAAGCTTCTATATTCTAGGAGATATTCTATCAATCAAAGCTAACCTTTTTCCATGAATCTCTTTTGGTAAGTGTTTACAAAGATTCCAAGTCAATTTGACTTTTACAAAGAAGTAAAGTAGTAAATAACTACTAGCAATAGTTCCTATGCTTCTCCATATGTGCATTTCCTTCAATGTATCCATCAAGCCAAATGTGTAGGCTTGTGAATTACACCAATAACTCCCCCTCAAGCCAAACATTTTGGCTTGGTCTTCATCTTCAATCTTCATGTATATCCTGCAATCCAATCATTGCTTTGAACCTGCAAAGTTTGGTTCCATCCAAAGCTTTAGTCAACAAATCTGCACACTGCATATTGGTTGATACATATGTTAGTTGAATGTCCTTGCTTAACAACTTTTCTCTCACATAATGGTAATGGACCTCTATGTGTTTGGTCCTAGCATGATAGATAGGATTAGCTGCAAGGTGAAGTGAGCTTGTATTATCTCCAAAGATCATTGGTGACCTAGTATATAAACCCAATTCTGTATACAAAAGTTTGATCCATATGGCTTCTTGTGTGGCATTAGCCAGTCCTCTATACTCTGCTTCTGTAGAAGACAAAGCAACAATAGGTTGCTTCTTTGAAGACCATGATATTGGCTTATCACCTACAAATGAAATGTATCCAGAAGTGCTTCTTCTATCATCCTTGCATCCTGCCCAATCGGCATCTGAATAGATCTTGATATCAATGTCTGAAGTGTAAGGAAAATACAAACCATGATTTTGTGTACCCTTGAGATACTTCAAGATTCTCTTAGCAGCCTCTAAGTGAGGTGTCCTTGGCCTGTGCATAAACTGACTTAACACACTAACTCCATATGCAATGTCTATCCTTGTTAAAGTAGCATAATTCAAACTACCCACCATACTTTGATAACCTGTAATGTCATTAACTTCATCACCTTCATGGGCACTTAGTTTTAGGTTTACCTCCACAACTTTGGCATCCTACAAATGAAACTTCTTTACCATATCCTGTATGTACTTTTTCTGAGTAATGTATATTCCTGAGTTAGTATAGACTAACTCAAGTTCAAGAAAATACTTAAGTAGACCAAGATCATTGATCTTGAACTCCTTCATCATCTGACTTTTGATTTGTCTGATTCCATTCACATCATTACCTGTAAGTATGATGTCATCAACATAAACACAAAGGTATATTACCTCTGAATTACTTCTCTTGATGAATAGAGAAGTATCTGCCTTGCTCATGACAAAGCCTTGGTCTTGAAGGTATGTAGTTAACCTGTAAATCCATGCCCTAGGTGCCTGCTTCAATCCATATAAAGCCTTTTTCAATTTGCAAACATATGTTACCTTCTTAGGGTCCTCATAGCCAAGAGGTTGTGACATATATACCTCCTTTGAAATCCATCCATTCAAGAAAGCATTCTTGACATCCAATTGGTACATGTTCCAATTTTTTGATGCAGCCACACTTACCAACACTCTGATAGTTGGCATCTTGGCCACAGGAGAGAATGTCTCTTCATAGTCAATGCCTTGCGTTTGTGCAAAACCCTTGGCTACTAATCTGGCTTTATACCTGTTGATTGACCCATCAGAATTTCTCTTGAGTTTATAAATCCATCTGGATCCTATTACCTTCATGGAGTCCTTCTTTGGTACTAGTTCCCATGTGTCACTTTCCTTGAGTGCTTCAATCTCATCATCCATAGCTTCTTTCCATTCTCTCTTGGTTATGGCTTCTTCATATGATCCTGGTTCTTCAATTGACAAATCTTTGTCAAGATAAACAGAATGTTTAGTAACAAGAGATGTATCATACCCATATCTGATAGGTTTTTTGCTCTCTCTTTGTGATCTTCTGATTGACTGATTTGAAGATTCAGGTATATCTTCAAGCTTCTTCATTTTGACTTTGCCCTTGGACTTCCATGCCTTGAACTCTTCAAGGTTGATAACATCTTCATCATCTGAAGTTGAGTCTTCATTCTGAGTAGGTTCCTCCTTTGGAAGACTTGGAAACTCCTCTTCCAAGTCATAGGGTAGTTTAAACTTCCTGCATTCATTTTCATACCAAGAATCATTTTCATCAAAGACAACATCTCTACTAACCATGAATCCCTTATTGGAAGGGTTGTAGAACCTGTATCCTTTTTTATTTAGATCATATCCAATAAAGATGCACTTCTTAGCCTTAGGGTCTAGCTTACCTCTTATCTGAGAAGGAATGTGTACATATGCTACACATCCAAATATCTTGCAATGGTCAAGTGAGGGTCTCTTCCCATGCCATGCTTCATAGGGTATCATTCCATCAAGGGATTTAGATGGTAACCTGTTTATGAGATAAGTGGCAGTAAAAACACTCTCTGCCCATAGATAATTAGGTAACTTTTTCTCATTTAACATAGACCTAGCTGTCTCAACAATCAACCTATTTCTTCCCTCAACTACCCCATTCTGTTCAGGAGTATACCTTGCGGTGGTTTCTCTTTTGATGCCTCTGTCTTGCAAGAAGTCTTCAGATTCATTAGAGAAGTACTCACCTCCTCCATCAGACCTTAGCCTCTTCAAGTTCTTTCCTGTCTGATTTTCAACTAGTGCAAGATATTTTTTAAAGCAATTAAATACTTCATCCTTGTGCTTCATGAAGTACAATACAGTCCACCTGCTATAATCATCAATAAAAGATACATAGTACCTTGATCCTGAGATTGAGGGGTCTTTACTTGGTCCCCATACATCTATGTGTACAAGTTCTAGGTAGTCCTCATGCATGTAGCCTTTCCTTGAGAAGGGTAACCTGTGAGACTTCCCAAATTGACAAGCACTACATTTATATATCATGTGTTGTTTGGAAACATTGGGTATTCCAATAACACATTGATCCCTGCATATCTGTTGCAAGGTTCTTTCTCCTATATGCCCTAATCTTCTGTGCCAAATCTCAAGCTCTGAAAGTGTTTGATCCTTATAATTGTATAGTGCAATATTCTTTGTGTCTTCTAGTTCAAAAGTGAAAAGTCTACCTGATTTTTCTCCTTTAGCAATCCTCTTGAACCCCTACTTAGGATCCTCCACAAATGCTCCAAATTGATTGAATTTGACCTGCAAACCTTTCTCCACAATCTGTCCAACACTAATCAGATTTTTGGTAATGGTTGGTACATAGAGTACCCTACTCAACAAGTTCTGATTTCCATCACAAGTCCTAACATTTCCAACTTTAACTAGTGAGTGCTTGGTGTCATCACCTGTTTGTACTTGGTGCTTACCTTTTGGTTCCTCAAGATCAGAGAGTAGTGCTACATTTCCAGCCACATGATTTGAGCATCCTGAGTCAATGTAGAATAGGTGGTCATCATTTGTACCTGGTTTCGAAGTCATGTTCATGATCAAAAGAGATTCATCTTGCTCTTCTGTATAGTTGTTGTAGTCCTTTTTGGATTTGAATCCTCCTTGGTAGTTGCCATTGTAGTTGTTTTTGGAATTGTTGTTGTAGTTGTTGTTGTAGCCTTGGTGATGGTTGAATCTACCTCTTGACTGTGAGTATCCACCTCTTTGGTATCCTCTTCCTCTCTGATTTTTGTGATTCGAGAAACACTCATCTGTAGTATGATTTGATAAACCACAAATGTTGCATGGTGAGGAGTTATAGAATCTCCCCCTTCCTTGCTTACCTCATCTGCCCCTTCCTCTTGATGATCTACCTCTCCCTGCATAGTTTGCTTGGGAGGTAGAGCCTTCATCTTCCACCTTCTTGTTCTTGCCTTTATCTTTAGACTTCTTATCAGTGTATAGGGCAGAAGAGTTATTACCTTTGGATGTGTCTCCATTCCTGTTGAGCTTGGCTTCATGATTAAACAATTGTCCCATGAGTGTTGTAAGATCTGGAATTTGCATGTCCATATAAAGGTCCATAGCAGTGGTGAAGCTTTCCCATTTGTCATCTGCTTTGATCCCATTGATCACCTACCTTACAATCTGCTCTTCTTCAATCTCTTCTCCTATGCTTGCTAACTGATCAGCTACATCTTTAATCTTGGTCACAAACTCTGAAACAGCTTGCTTAGGTTGCTTCCTTAATGTGGTAAATTCAATCCACAACTGATTTTTTCTAGCCCTTGTGTTGGAAGAGAAATAAGATGACAAAGTTTCCCAAGTCTCTTGGGATGTCTTACAGTTCCTAATGTGTGGCAAAAGAAAATCAGAGATGGAGTTGAGTAAATAAGAGCTTGCCAATGCATCCTTTGCACACCATGTGTTGAGCTTTTCATGTTCTTCCTTGGTTGGCAATCCTCTTGTTTTGAATGAGGGCAATTCCTCATCTCCTGAGATGTATCCAAAGATACTCCTTCCTTGTAGGTAGTTCTTCATCCTTAGAGACCATGCTTGATAGTTGTTCCTGTCCAATTTATCAATAAATGAAGGAAAATCATCTCCCATTTTACCTTAGTTAGCTCTGATACCACTGTTGGGAAAGATGGATGGACACTCCAAGAGATTGAGTAGGTACTGCCAAAACCTGCTTTGTACCAACCCCCTGATGATTTAGACTTGATAAGTTGACCTCCTTAGCTTTCCAATGACACCATAAAATGGTCTATGTACTTTGGATATGATGTGTGTAAAGACTAAATCAAAACAGATAACTTTGGACTTCAAGATCTCAAGAAAACCTTCTATTTATGTCTTGACACCTACTAGACTTTTGCTCAGTATGACCAGCACAGTAGGAATTGGAAAAATTCCTTTTAGGGGTATCTAACTAGCTTAGTAAGCTAACTATTCCAAGTGGAGTGATGTAAAAAAACTAACTATGCTCAGAGAAATCACTTTAGCAAAATAAACTTTACCCCCGACTTTTTAGGAATGTAGCAGACAATGACCAGTGGTCACCTCGACGCGTTTTTCTCTGAATTGGCTGAATAGAATCTCTTCAAATTTTGACAGCATGTAGATAACTTCAAGCTGGTTCCAACAAGCTTTACATCTTTGAATGTGGTTGAGAAATGACTAAGATATGCACTCCACAAGTTGACAGACTTTCGAGTATTATGACAGAGAACTCAGAAATTAACAATGAGAATGTATGTATTAATGAACACTTGTATACAATACCATTGGCATGAATGTAATTGCCAAATTTTGTAGATAGGTGTGGGCTAGAGTGTAGGCCTCACACACACTCAGAATCAGTAATGAGAAGCTCGGGAATGATGAGTTCTAACCGCGACTTTTTCATGACCACTTTTATAGAGAGTGAGTAAAAAGTTGAATTCAAATTCAAACTTTTGGCTCCCTATGATCAAGCTTCTATATTCTAGGAGATATTCTATCAATCAAAGCTAACCTTTTTCCACGAATCTCTTTTGGTAGGTGTTTACAAAGATTCCAAGTCAATTTGACTTTTACAAAGAAGTAAAGTAGTAAATAACTACTAGCAATAGTTCCTATGCTTCTCCATATGTGCATTTGCTTCAATGTATCCATCAAGCCAAATGTGTAGGCTTGTGAATTACACCAACATGTTTGTACTGTGTGACTTGAAATACCTTCTTCCAATTCTGATAACAATTCTATATTACCTGACAAATGATTTGAACAACCAGAGTCAATATAAGATACCTTGAGATCCTCCTTCTCTGATGTACTTATTGAGTTCATCATCAATGTTGTATGGTTGTCATTTTGTGTATCATTTGCATAATTGTAATAGGTGATGGAGAGTGTTAATCTCCAAAAGAACAAGCTATTCTTGATGTTAGACCACCTCTATATCAAGAATAACTTCAGACTTCAACCAATTTTGGAAGACAATCACCAAACTATCAAGAAATTAGCTAACTGTGAAGAAAGTCATTTCACAGAAAAGTCTGCTGCACATTAATCACTCATTGATTAACCATTTGTGTAAAGTTTCTGATGAAACTTTGTAGAATGTGCTTTCCAGAGTATGCACACCTCCTCCAAGTTAAAACACTTCAAAAGCTTCAGTAGATTATGAGAAATGCTTCAAACAATCCACCTATGTCTGAAACTACCTTCCTATAGAATCGATTTTGACACCTACAACTTCTAACACATAGTTCTCCCAAACTAGAACCCGTTTAAGCAAATGCTTTTAGCCATAGATGGCTTACCTTCCAACTTAGATTTTGACTCCTCATTTGTGTAAAACTTTACACTGTGCATTGAGAACTGATCATTTCTTTGACCATCGAATTTGCACCTGTTTTAGAAGACACTTAGCACTTTCTCACACATAGATGTTCCTACAAAACATTCTCTCAGCTTGTTTGCAATTGGACTCTCAAACTTTAACCATAGATAGATTAACTATGGACTTAGATGTGTACAGAAGGATTTCTGATAAAATCAAACACAGAAGGAGAACTAGAGAAAAGATCGTCGCGCAATTCTCTGAACATTCTTTCTATTCAACTCTTCATACATCTGATGGATGATACATCCAATACACATCATCTATTCATCTATGCTTCATCTCACGCATCTAATACGACCATCTACACGTATCTATATATACATATGAGTATTGATTCGTCATTACTTCAAGTATATTGAAGTATTTACAAAGCTAATGTACATATGTTTTAAAGAACTTTACTATCTGAATCTTCTCTTTACTCCATGAAATTGGACTTCAATCTTTTCTTCATTTCTTCACTTCTAGGCTTTATATAATCACCAATTGTTGATTGTCCTGCTCCAACAGCTCCCCCTGAATCATCAATTGTGATTACCTGCATCTTCTTTATTCCTGCCATATCTTTAAACCTCTGCAACTTTGGTCCATCCAAGCTTTTTGTCATCATTTCTGCAAGTTGATCTTTTGTAGGAGTATGCATAACTTCTATTTCTTTCAACAACATGGAACACAGGATTCGCTGCCAAATATAAAGAACTCATATTGTCTCCACAAATGATAGGAGTACTTTGAACAATATCAAAACTCTTCATAAGAGTCTTTAACCATATTACTTCCTTTGCACCTTCTACCATACCTTTGTATTCTGCTTCTGTAGATGATAAAGCAACTGTATGTTGTTTCTTGGAGCACCATGAAATTATCTCATCTCCCACATAACACAAGTATCCATGTGTTGATCTTCTATCATCAGAATTACCTACCCAATCTGCATCACTATATATTTTGACTCTTGTATCTGAAGTAAATCCATAGTACAATCCTTCTTTAAGTGTGCCGGTGATGTACCTAAGTACTCTTTGTCTTGCAATCCAATGTTCCTTTCTAGGACAATGCATGAATTGAGATAGAACTCCAACTGCATATGATAAGTCAGGTCTTGTTAATGTAGCATAAATCAAGCTACCCACCAAACTCTGATAGTCTTCCATTTTAAATTTGGTTAGCAAATTTTTCAGATACCTTTCTTGACTTACATATACTCCATGCTGAGTATATGAAATCTCCATTCCCAAAAAGAATGACAAATTTCCCAAATCACTGATTTTGAATTCTTTCTCCATTTGCTTCTTAATCATGTGTATACATTTGTCATCTGTTCCTGTAAGTATTATGTCATCAACATAAATACAAACATAAATAAATCCATCCTCACTTGCTTTGACTAACAAGCTATTATCTGCCTTTGAAGCTTGAAATCCAAGTTTCTTTAAGAACTTTACAAGCCTATAATTCCATGCCCTTGGGGCTTGCTTCAACCCATACAAAGCTCTCTTGAGCTTACACACATAATTTGGATACACTTGATCTTTGAAACCATCTGCTTGTTCCATGTAGACTTCATCTGAAATAAAACCATTCAAAAATGCATTCTTTACATATAATTGAGATAATTTCCAACCTTTGCAAGTAGCAATTGCTATGAGAGTCCTTATGGTTGTCATTTTTGCAACAGGACTATAAGTTTCATCATAGTCCACACCATATGTCTGTGCATATCCCTTTACAACAAGCCTGGCTTTGTACCTAGATATACTTCCATCTGCAAACCTTTTTGTTTTGTAGACCCATTTACATCCAATGATCTTCTGACTATTTGGTTTAGGAACCAAATCCCAAGTCTCATTTTCCATCAATGCATCATACTCCTCTTGCATAGCTTTTTCCCAATTCTTCTTTCCTTTGGCTTCATCATATGTGTGTTGGGAGTGATGGTTGGATGCACTCAAGAGATTGAGTTGAAGCTGCTAGACCTGCTTTGCTTCAACCCTCCTTTACTTCAGATATGCTTAGTATACATACTTAGCCTCCAAATGATACCAAGAAAGCATATATGTACTTTGCAAATGATGTATGTAATGATCAAATCAAAACAGACTACTTGAGACTTCAAAAATCCAAGAAAAACTTGCTATTTTGGTATTGACACCTGCTCAGTCTTTCACTCAGTATGACCAGCACACTTACAATTGGCAAAATTCCTACTAGAGATATTCTATTAGCTTAGTAAGCTGCCATTTGCAAGTGGAATGAGATAAAATGATGGACTATACTCAGAGAAAGATGTTTAGCAAAATTATATGTACCCCCGACTTTTTAGGATCTTTGCAGAAGAATACCAGAGACCAGTTTGATGGCGATTTCTCGAAAATGGCTGAACCAATTGACTTCAAAATTTGTACGAGTGTAGAAGACTTTGAGATGAATCCAATGTGCTTTGAATCATCTGATTTGAATAAGTAGATCCTGAGATATGACCTGTTGAAGTTGACAGACATGGAGTAGATGACTCAGAGAAACCAGAGATAATGAATGTGTATACTTCTATTGATTGATGTAGTTGTACAATCTCATTAGCATGACAAGCATAGCTAAATGAGGTGTTGTGGTGTATGCTATGAAGTAGCACTAACACACACAGAGTTACAACAGTAGAATGCCTCGGGGAGTGAGCTCAATGAGACTAGCTAACTCGCGACTTTTTCATTACATCTTTTATAGAAGTTGAGTTGGGATTTGAATTTGAATTCAAATTCAAATCTCCTATAATCACTCCTCTAAAAGTAGGGAGATATTCTCTCTACTAAACCATCCACTTTTCCACGAGTCCAATCAAGTAGGTAAGTGATTACATGTAAATGCTAAGTCATATAGACTTTTACAATGAGTAAAATGTAATAACACATAGGCAAGTGTTCCTATGGTTCTTGCTACATGTGAGACATCCTTCCAAGGATACAAGCCAAATCTGAAGGCTTGATTTGCACCAACAGCTCCCCCTCAAGCCAAGCACTTTGGCTTAAGTCTTCATCTTTAGTCTTCAATCACATCCTGCAATCCAATCATGGATTTGAATCTGCATAGCTTGTTTCCATCCAATGCTTTAGTGAGTAAATCTGCACATTGCATATTAGTAGACACATAAGTCAACTGAATCTCTTTGCTAAGCAACTTCTCTCTCACATAGTGGTAATGAACCTCTATGTGTTTGGTTCTAGCATGATATATTGGATTAGCTGCAAGGTGAAGAGAGCTTGTGTTATCTCCAAAGATGATTGGAGGTCTAGTGTATAGACCTAACTCTGTATATAAAAGCTTCAACCAGATAGCTTCTTGAGTGGCATTGGCAAGCCCTCTATACTCTGCTTCAGTGGATGACAATGCCACTGTAGGTTGCTTCTTGGCTGACCAAGAAATAGGTTTATCTCCTGCAGAACAAATGTAACCTGATGTGCTTCTCCTATCATCCTTGCATCCTGCCCAATCTGCATCTGAATATACTTTAATGTCAATATCTGATGTATAAGGAAAGTACAAACCATGGTTCTCAGTTCCCTTCAAATACTTCAAGATCTTCTTTGCTGCCTCTAGGTGAGGTACCCTTGGTTTGTGCATCAATTGGCTTAGCACACTAACTCCATATGCTATGTCAATTCTTGTCAAGGTAGCATAATTCAAACTACCTACCATGCTTTGATATCCTGTAATGTCTTGTATTTCATCCCCTTCATGAGCACTTAGCTTTAGGTTGACTTCCATTGGAGTAGTTGAGACTTTAGCATCCTGCAAGCCAAACTTCTTGACCATATCCTGTACATACTTCTTTTGAGTAATATAGATACCTGAGTTGGTGTATACTAACTCAAGACCTAAGAAGTACTTCAATAATCCAAGATCATTAATCTTGAACTCTTTCATCATCTGTCCTTTGATGTGTCTAATCCCACTGACATCATTGCCTGTAATGATGATGTCATCAACATAAACACACAAGTAGATTACTTCTGTACTACTTCTCGTTATGAACAGAGAAGTATCAGCTTTGCTCATCACAAATCCTTGGTCTTGGAGGTAGGTTGTCAACCTGTAATTCCATGCTCTAGGTGCCTGCTTCAAACCATATAGAGCCTTCTTCAATTTACAAACATAGTTTACCTTCTTGGGATCTTCATAGCCAGGTGGTTGTGACATGTAGACTTCTTCAGATATCCATCCATTCAAGAAAGCATTCTTGACATCTAATTGGTACATATTCCAATTCTTGGATGCAGCTACACTCACCAATATTCTGATAGTTGGCATCTTAGCCACAGGAGAAAATGTCTCCTCATAGTCAATGCCTTGGGTTTGTGCAAAACCCTTGGCAATCAACCTAGCTTTGTACCTGTTTATTGTTCCATCAGAATTCCTCTTTAGCTTGTAGATCCATCTGGATCCTATCACCTTCATAGAATCCTTCTTGGGTACCAAGTCCCAAGTATCACTCTCCTTGAGAGCTTCCATTTCTTTATCCATAGCTCCTTTCCATTCTGGTTTGGTGATTGCTTCTTCATAGGTATCTGGTTCTTCATTCAACAAATCCTTTGCAAGATATACAGAATGTTTAGTTACAAGTGATGTGTCATACCCAAATCTGATTGGTCTTTTGCTTTCTCTCTGAGATCTTCTAATAGATTGATTTGAGGATTCTGGAATATCCTCTAATTGCTTCATCTTCATCTTTCCTTTGGACTTCCATGCCTTGAATTCCTCAAGGTTGATAGTGTCATCATCCTCTGAGCTTGGATCTTCTCCATTGCTTGGTTCCTCTTTGATTAGCTTTGGAAACTCTTCTTGCAAGTCATAGGGTAGACTAACCTTCATGCATTCATTCTCATACCATGAGTCATTCTCATCAAAGATGACATCTCTGCTTACCTTGAAGCCTTTGTTTGTTGGGTTGTAGAATCTGTATCCCTTTTGGTTCAAATCATAACCAATGAAGATACATTTTTCAGCTTTAGGGTCTAGCTTTCCCCTTACTTGTGAGGGAATATGCACATATGCTACACAACCAAAGATTTTGCAATGATCCAGAGAAGGTCTCTTACCATGCCAAGCTTCATATGGTGTCATGCCATCAAGTGATTTGGATGGCAACCTATTTATGAGATAGGTGGCAGTGGATACACCTTCTGCCCAAAGATAATTTGGCAACTTCTTTTCATTAAGCATAGACCTAGCTGTTTCTACTATGAGTCTATTCCTTCTTTCAGCTACTCCATTTTGTTCAGGTGAGTACCTTGTGGTTATCTCCCTCTTGACGCCTCTTTCCTGCAAGAAGTCTTCAAACTCATTTGAGAAGTATTCTCCTCCACCATCTGACCTTAGCCTTTTCAAGCTTCTTCCTGTTTGGTTTTCAACAAGTGCAAGATACCTCTTGAAACAATTAAACACTTCATCTTTATGTTTCATAAAGTATAAGATAGTCCACCTGCTATAGTCATCAATGAAGGACACATAGTACCTTGAACCTGAAATGGAGGGATCCTTGCTAGGTCCCCAAACATCTGTGTGTACCAAGTCTAGGTAGTCTTCATGCATGAAACCTTTCCTTGAGTAGGGCAACCTGTGAGACTTACCAAACTGACATGCTCCACACTTATAAATCATGTGTTGCTTGCATACATTAGGTATCCCAAGCACACATTGATCCCTACACATTTGCTTTAGGGTTCTTTCACTTATGTGACCTAACCTCTTGTGCCATATTTCTAACTCTGAAAGTGTTTGATCCTTGTAATTATATAAAGCAATGTTCTTGGTGTCTTCTAACTCAAAAGTAAACAATCTACCTGATTTCTCCCCTTTGGCAATTCTTTTGAAACCATGTCTTGGGTCCTCCACATATGCTCCATGTTGAGTGAACCTGACCTGCAAACCTTTCTCCACAATCTGACCAACACTCATTAGATTCTTGGTGATGGTTGGTACATAAAGTACCCTACTCAATAGATTTTGGTTACCATCACATGTCTTTACATTTCCAATCTTTACAACAGAGTGTTTAGTATCATCACCTGTTTGTACCTGATGTTTGCCCTTGGGTTCTTCCAAATCAGAGAGTAGTGCCACATTGCCAGCTACATGGTTAGAACATCCTGAGTCAATATAAAATAAATGATCATCATTTGTACTTGCCTTGGAGGTCATATTCATGATCAATAAGGAGTCATCTTGCTCCTCTGTGTAGTTGTTGTAATCCCTTCTATTTCTGAATCCACCTTGGTAGTTACCATTGTGGTTGTGGTTGTAATTGTTGTTGTACTGATTGTTGTATCCATTGTAGCGTTGGTGTTGGTTGAACCTGCCTCTCCCTTGAGAGTATCCACCTCTTGAATAGCCTCTTCCTCTCTGATTCTTGTAGTTCTTGTAGCATTCATCTGTGGTATGATTGGACAATCCACAAATGTTGCATGGTGATGAGTTGTAGGGTCTCCCCCTACCTGACTTACCTCCTCTGCCTCTTCCTCTTGAGGATCTACCTCTCCCTGCATAGTTTGCTTGGGAGGTAGAACCTTCTTCATCAACCTTCTTACTTTTACCTTTATCTTTAACCTTCTTATCAGTATATAGAGCAGAGGGGTTGTTACCTTTTGATTGATCTCCTGCCTTTGTAAACTTTGCTTCATGTGTGAAAAGTTGGCCCATGAGTGTTGCGAGATCTGGGGTATGCATGTCCATGTAGAGGTCCATTGCAGTTGTGAAGCTTTCCCACTTATCATCTGCCTTGAGTCCATTTGTTACTTGCCTGACTATTTGCTCCTCTTCAATCTCCTCTCCAATGCTTGCTAATTGGTCTGCCACATCTTTAATCTTGGTCACATACTCTGAGACTGATTGCTTGGGCTGCTTCCTAAGGGTTGTGAATTCAATCCACAGTTGATTCTTCCTGGCCCTTGTGTTGGAAGAGAAATATGTTGACAGGGTTTCCCAAGTTTCTTGGGAAGTCTTACAGTTCCTTACATGAGGTAAAAGGAAATCAGATATAGAGTTAAGAAGGTAAGACGTTGCCAAAGCATCCTTTGCACACCATTGGTTGAGTCTCTCTTGTTCATCCTTGGTGGGTAGTCCTCTAGCTTTGAATGAGGGCAATTCCTCATCTCCTGATATGTATCCAAATAAGCTTCTTCCTTGTAGATAGGTCTTCATCCTTAGAGACCAAGCTTGGTAATTGTTCCTGTCCAATTTGTCAATGAATGAAGGAAAACCATCTCCCATGTTTACCTTATTTGCTCTGATACCACTGTTGGGAGTGATGGTTGGATGCACTCAAGAGATTGAGTTGAAGCTGCTAGACCTGCTTTGCTTCAGCCCTCCTTTACTTCAGATATGCTTAGTATACATACTTAGCCTCCAAATGATACCAAGAAAGCATATATGTACTTTGCAAATGATGTATGTAATGATCAAATCAAAACAGACTACTTGAGACTTCAAAAATCCAAGAAAAACTTGTTATTTTGGTATTGACACCTGCTCAGTCTTTCACTCAGTATGACCAGCACACTTACAATTGGCAAAATTCCTTCTAGAGATATTCTATTAGCTTAGTAAGCTGCCATTTGCAAGTGGAATGAGATAAAATGATGGACTACACTCAGAGAAAGATGTTTAGCAAAATTATATGTACCCCCGACTTTTTAGGATCTTTGCAGAAGAATATCAAAGACCAGTTCGATGGCGATTTCTCAAAAATGGCTGAACCAATTGACTTCAAAATTTGTAGGAGTGTAGAAGACTTTGAGTTGAATCCAATGTGCTTTGAATCATCTGATTTGGATAAGTAGATCCTGAGATATGACCTGTTGAAGTTGACAGACTTGGAGTAGATGACTCAGAGAAACCAGAGATAATGAATGTGTATACTTCTATTGATTGATGTAGTTGTACAATCTCATTAGCATGACAAGCATAGCTAAATGAGGTGTTGTGGTGTATGCTATGAAGTAGCACTAACACACACAGAGTTACAACAGTAGAATGCCTCGGGGAGTGAGCTCAATGAGACTAGCTAACTTGCGACTTTTTCATTACATCTTTTATAGAAGTTGAGTTGGGATTTGAATTTGAATTCAAATTCAAATCTCCTATAATCACTCCTCTAAAAGTAGGGAGATATTCTCTCTACTAAACCATCCACTTTTCCACGAGTCCAATCAAGTAGGTAAGTGATTACATGTAAATGCTAAGTCATATAGACTTTTACAATGAGTAAAATGTAATAACACATAGGCAAGTGTTCCTATGGTTCTTGCTACATGTGAGACATCCTTCCAAGGATACAAGCCAAATGTGAAGGCTTGATTTGCACCAACAATGTGGATGGATCTTCATCTGCTTTTAACATGTAAGCATAATCTTTAGTAGTCAAGAATGAAGTATCATAGCTATACCTTGTAGGCTGCCATTTGTGCCTAGATGACCTTCTGACTTCTCCACTTCTTGAAGTTTCTGGTTCATCACATTCTGGATCAAACCTTGGCACTTTTCACCTTCAACCTGTACTTCATTGTTCTCATCTTCATCAAATATTTGAACCTTTGATTTACCTTTCTTTTGATTCACAACTTCTTCAACATATGCATGAACATTAAGTGTACCTACATACCAAGTACCCTGCTCATCAAATGTAACATCCTTAGACACAAGGAATTGCTTTGTGCTTCCATGCTTGTGCTTGTCCTTGAGTTCCAACACTCCCCCCCCTCTCGAGTCTGTCATCCCTGACAGACCCTTGTTGTAGTGGTTGTTCCAAGTAGTGTTTTGAGAGGGAGTGTCCCTTCTGTATGAACAAAAGTCATATGGCTTCCAGATGTGGCAGGTTTGGTTGTCCGGTTCTTCATATGTGACTGCGAGCCGTTGCAAGTTGTAGTGCCTTGGTATGTACTTCTTCACTGGATTCTGTGTTGTTATGAGGCTCCGTTGATGTCCTCTAGATCTTCCAAAGTTGATGTTCATAGTAGTCATGCCCAGTACTCATAACCCATAATGGATGATGGTTAAGTGTGTTTCTGCATGGGTTGAGGAAAATATGTGCCTTGTGCACGGCCTTGTAATGTAGCCCTATGCATGCTTACTTGGAAAATGCATCTGAAGAAGTATGGTGCAAAAATTGGGGTTCTTGAGCTAAGTGCTCAAGGATATGCCGACGAAGAGGTTTCCTAAGCTATCATGGTTATGATGTTTCCAAAGTAAAGATAGTTACCATGGAGAAGGTCGATCGATGTGCATCTCTTCGTGTTGTACACTCGGCCTTTGGGATGGAACATTGTTGATGAATGTCCATGTTGATGGTCCACTTATGAGATCTTTTGAGTGGCTGATCCTATCTCCTCTTTTCAAAGCATCATTTGTCAAATATAGAGAATTGAATTTCTTTATATTCCTTGACAAACAACATTCGAGAACTCCACCAAGCTTAGTTTAACATATTCTCTTTAGCTCACCATAAGCAGGAGTCTTCTCATCCAGTATACATACAAAGATTTGTAGGGTACCAGAACTACCCCTTGCATATATCTCCCTGGATGCTCTCATACATGCAGTAGTTAAGCATCACTCAAGTTGCGGACCTTCAAGCTCTTTACTCCTACCATAGTAAGAGGAAACCATAGTTGTGGATGCCATGTTCATGCCAAGTTCTTGACATCTACCAGATAAGGCAGCAATTACATCATCTGCTAGCCAAGACACACTTCTATCCAAACCGATAAATGCCCAGTAATCGATGGTTCAAGCTTCACTAAGCATGACTCATTCATGTTCCATGAGCAAAACCTGGGAACAAGTTCTTTCTCTTCTTCTTTTTTTTTTTTTTTTGAGGAACAATGTCACCAAACAAGAAGACAGATGTTAGTATCAGAAAAAATAGTTGACATATGTCAATGTGCTCTTGTGCATGGGACTCTCAAATGTGTCTATGCACGGCCATGTAATAGGGCCCTATATTAATGCATACTTTGGATGTGCATGACCTGAATGGTGCAAAAGACAGGGTTGTGCAAGAAGCACATGGTTGTCGCTCGACGAGGCTTTCAAAGTTACTTGTCAATGTTGATGCCAGCTTTGGTGGAGTTATCCATTGGATCTCGAAATGATGTAATCCTCCTTATCGGGGTCCATTTTAGAACAATATTTGGCACTTTTAAGATCACTTCAGGGGTCTTCCTCTTTGGATGCTTTCTAAACTGTGGTATCCAGTGTGGTTGGCACTTTGGTTTGGTGGAGGCTACCTATAATTTTGGCTTCCAAACCCATATATTTTTTGCACGTCTTCCTACTATTGTTGAAGAGCTGATTTGATCTTCTTTCGGTCTCTGTACGTGGTTCGTACTCTTTTCTGTTTTTGGCTTCTTTGTTGAGACCTTTCGCATGTGGGAGAATATAGGTTGTTGTGGATGTAAGAGCTTCTTAGGTACCCACATCTGTAATCGCCCTTGTTGAGCTGCAGCTAATTTCTTAGGCACCCAAACTTGTTGGATACCTTGTGATTGAGCTTGTCCGAGCTGCTTCCTTTGTCTTCTGGCCTGGTTGGGTTGCCTTGATGGGGTTTGTGAGGGCAAGGCTGGAGGTTGCTCTCCCTTGCATACCCAGATCTGCATCATGCCCAGAACTGCTTTCTTGTTGACGGGTGTCTTTCTATTTGCTTTAGCAGTTGTCGTGAACAGTTGTGTTTGTCTTTGTGGTGGAACTATTGTGGTCACCTGAGTCTTTGGAGAAGAAGAAAGATCCACCTGTCTTCGAACTTGTTCTTCCACGATTGACTCCTTCTGCATCATAGAGCTTTTGACACATACAACATCTTCTTCCATATGATTAGTCTTAGAAGAACTAAGAGAGTGTGTGGTGCCATGATCTGTGAATGCAGTTCTCTAATTCTAATGTAATGCATTGTTCATGTACCCAAACTTGAAGCATTTGACTTCTTAGGTTTAAGTTAACTGCATGGTCATAGATCCAATCTTGACCCAAGACAAGTGGTTCTGTAAGGTTCTCATCCTGACACACTAGCACTTTGATTTTCATTGGAACATCTTGAAGGTAGATGGGAAGTTCCACCTCGCCCAAACAAGGGGTTTCCACACCTCCCAATCCTATGAGATAAGCTTCTATGGGATTGATGTTCAACTGCAAGTCTTGGTAGTAGGATAGTCTAATTGCACTACTTGTTGGTGTAATTCAAGCCTTAACACTTGGCTTGGATATCAACCTTGAAGACTTCACATAAAACTTGGACCTTGAAGGTTTAGCTTGGAACCTTTTAAGGATATATCTACATGGAACAATGATCATAGGAACCAATGCTTATTGATTATTACCTTTTATCTCTTGTAAAAGTCAATATGACTCTAACCACTCATGTAATCACACCAACTAGTTTAAGTCGTGGAAACTTTGATTGATTGAGTGGGTGAATGATTGAGAGAATATCTCATTCACTTTTAGGTACAAGATTCTAGGAGATTTGAATTAAAGTTCAAATTCAAATCTTCACTAAAACCATATATAAGTGAAGAAGAAAAGTCGCGGGTAAGCTTGACCACTCAGCTCAGATCCCGAGGCAATCTTGCATCAATATTTGAGTGTGTTAGTGCTACACTATAGCCTACACCTCTGAGTACCATTGGGCATTGCATATCATGCCAATGGGAATGTACAATCAATAGATCAAATCAATATACTTACATTCATAATCTCTGGTTTCTCTGAGTGAGCATCTTCAACTCTGTCAACTTCCAAGAGGCATATCTCAAGATCTACTGAACCAAATTGGATGATTCAAAGCACATTGGAACAAGCTTGAAGCACACTATATGCCTACGAAATTTGAAGGTCATTGGATCAACCATCGGGGAGATATTGCGCTCGAAGTGATCTCTGGTATTTCTCTGTATAGTTCCTAAAATGTCGGGGATGTCCCTAAGTTTGCTAAATTGATTTCTCAGAGTGTAGTTTGTCATTTCCTCTCATTCCACTTGCAAATGAAAGCTTGTTAAGCTAATTGATTATATCCAAAAGCAATTAGATCAATTTTAAGTGTGCTGGTCACACTGAGCATAACTCTGAGCAGGTGTCAATACCAAAATAGCAAGTTTTTCAGGATTCTTGAAGTCACAAGTAGTCTGTTTTGATCTAATCATTACTCAACTCATTTCCAAAGTACATATAGCATATCTTGGTATCATTTGGAAGATCAAGGAGTCTACTAAGCATATCTGGAGTCAAAGGAGGGCAGGTGTGAAGCAGGTTTAGCAGCATCAACTCATTTCTTGAGTGCATCCAATCATCACTCCCAACACTACTTGCTGCACCTGAGTCAATTAATGCTTTCACAGTCCTGGCACCCTTCCCTTGTCCTACCTCTATGGTCACAAAGGGACGTCGGTCAATGACTTGAGAAGTAGTTATGCCCGATTTTTGGCACATATCCATGTGATATTTTGGGGCTTTTGAGTTGACATCTAGGCCTAATCACCTTAACTTATTTTGCCTAATACGCTCTCTGGCCTCTGCCTGTGCTTCTTCTCTCACTCTTAACTCTTCTTCTTTTCACTTCTTAGCAGTGTTGAGTCTCATTAGCATATCCTCAGTAAGAGGTTCTTGATATAGCTTGACTCTACATCCACTAATATAGTTTGGCAAGATATCTCCTTCTAGAGTGGCCAACTAAACTACACCACTAGTGGAAATTCTATTAATGATCATGGGTCCGTATCCTCTTTTTTCCAACTTACGGGCATGTTGTTTTAGTGTATAAACCAACACTATATCTCCCTCTTTCAATCCCTTATCCTTGATGTGTGCATCAAAGTATGCCTTTTGCCTCTTCTTTGCAGCGTAGATGCCTGCTGCCGCTCGTAGCCTCGTCTCACCTAAGCGTTCGAGATCAAAGATCCTAGAGGACAATTCATGCCCATTCCACTCATACTCTTGTGCTACTTTTAAGGCAGGGATTAAGAAATCTAATGGTAGCACAGCGTTCTGTCCGAAGACCATCTGAAATGGGGTGGTGTTGAGTACGGTTTTGTAGGCAACTCGATAAGCCCAAACAGCATGATGAAGTTGTTTGTCCCAATCAGAGCATTTATTATTTACCAGTTTTGTCAATACATTACAGAGGATCTTATTGGTGCTCTCGGCTTGTCCATTAGCTTGTGGGTGATAGGGGGCAAACTTCTTATGTATCACCAAGAATTCTTGGAGAAGATTTTCAATGACTTCATTCAAGAAGTGTGTGCCTCTATCGCTCACCAACTCTATTGGTAGTCCATATCTCGTGAACACATTCTCGAATAAGAACTTAGCCGTAGTCTGAGCATCATTCTTTGTTGTGGCTTTCACTTCTACCCACTTTGTAAGGTAATCTGTGGCTACAATAATATACTCTGCATGAGAGTTTCTAGCTGGGGGTTAATAGGACCTACAAAGTCTATACCCCATTTCAAGAATGCACGTCCTCCCATCATTGGCCTCAAAGGCATATCATCTTTTCTAAATGGATATTGTGCACGTTGGCATGTGTCACATCTCTTCACATAGGTATGAGCATCCATATGAAGAGTGGGCCACCAAAGTCCTGAGAATAGAATGGTCTTGATTACTCGATCAGGGCCAAAGTGTCCACCTGCGACACCGCTGTGTGCAGTTTCTAAGACTTTCAAATAGTCTGATTCATGAACGCACAGTCTTAAGTAACCATCTTTGCCTCTTCGGTATAAGTTGTCTCCTACTAAGGCATAGCCTTGAGCCTCTTGCTCCATGCTTCGTCTTCTTGCTAGACTAGCCTCTTTGGGTAATCTTCCCAATCTCATAAACTCTACCAATGGAGCACTCCAATTTGGAATTGATGATACTTGATAAAGGGTCGCATGCTCCACTAGTGGTCTCTCTCTACACATTGGACAATTCTTGATCCACTCATGTATTTCTTTGTCCATGCTAGGCCAATACACTCCTAAACGTTTCAAATTCTGCAATGTTCATTGTTTAGAATAGTGATTTCCTAGCATTCCTTCATGGGCTTGTTGCAACCAACTACTATGTTCATCGTCCTCAACACCAACAAGCTAATACACCCTCAGTATCTTGTTTGTACATGCTTCCTGCTAATATGTGATATTTTTGTGATTTTACAATTTTTGCTTGTGATGTTTTCACATTCTTATTTGTAGGGCCGAAGGTTAAGACTGGTACCAACTTATTTGCCCATTTAGGAAAAACTTCTAAATTGAACAGATAAGCATCGGGTAGTTCGTCAGACATTCCTTGCAGTGACTCTCCTAAAGTGATGCAAGAAAGGTGATCTGCCCAAAGGTGGGTTCTACCTTTCCTGACAACCACTTCAAATTCATACTCCATTAGTAAGAGGAACCATCTTACTAAGCATCCAGTATTGCAAGGTTTATTGACCAAATATAACAAAGATTGATGATCAGTGAAAAACTTGAACTTGTTGGCCAATAAATAGTGTCTAAACTTCTTCACAGCATACACCATGCCTAAGCCCTCTCGCTCAATTGTGGTATAGTTTCATTCAGCTGCGGTGAGCTGTCTACAAGCGTATGCTATGGGCAAGTCTAAGTTTCCTTCACTTGTGGGTTGTGCTAGCACACATCCTATGGCATGATTGGATGCATCCACATGGACATGGAATGGTTTATTCCAATCAGGAGTGGTCAGTATTGGTGATGTGCACAAACCTTTCTTCAGTTCATTGAAAGAATTCTCGCATTCGTCGTTCCACTCAAAATTAGACAACAAGGCATAAAGGGGTCTAGCTATGATCGCGTACATGTGGATAAACCTGCAGTAATATCCACAATGGCCCATAAAGGCTTGTACCTCTTTAACATTCCTTGGCCTTGGCAGCTCCGCTATGGCTCGTACCTTATCTTCATCTGTTGAGATTCCATTCTTAGAAACAATATGACCTAAGATTTTACCTTGACGCACCATGAACACACACTTTTCTGGGTTCAAACACACTCGATATTCTCTACACTTGTTGAAGATTTGTCTGAGCTCAGGGATGTGAAATCTTCTTTCTTGGGAATGAGCACATAAATCATCCACATACACTTCTAAGCTCTTCCGCAAGAACTCTTTGAAGACATGACACATGAGCCTTTGGAATGTTGCAGGTGCATTGGCGAGCCCAAATGGCATCACACGAAATGCAAATATTCCCCACTCTGTGGCAAAAGCTATTTTGTGTTGATCTTCTGGGGCAATGGCTACTTGATTGTAACCGGAAAACCCATCAAGGACTTCCTTGCCTGCAACATGCTCCAATAGGTGTTCCGTGATTGGAAGTGGATAACTATCTCTGATCGTAGCGGCATTAACTTTTTTAAGGTTAATACACACTCGCAACTTCCCATTCTTCTTGGGCACCACTACAATGGGGGACACCCATTCAGTATGCTCAATCTCATAGATAAATCCAGCTTCAATCAGCCTATCAATTTCTTCTTTTATCTTGGCTGCATAAGTGTCATTATATGTGTAGGGCTTCTGTTTGGTCGGCTTGGCATCAGCAGTCATGGGGATAGTATGAGAGCAAATTCTTGGATCTACCCCTTTCAAGTCTCTATAGTGCCACACAAACACGTCCCTATATTCCCTTAATAGAGCTACAAGCTCCGTTTCTTCTCTTGCACTTAGGTCATCTCCTATATATGTGCATCTCTCTTCGTTCTCTTCAATGGTCACTACAATCTTCTTGGTCTTTTCTTTATTATCATATGATTCTCCTATGATGGCCTCTCTCTTAGGCATTCGTACCAAAATTTTGTGGTTGTCAACTTCATATTTCTTGAAGTTTTCTGGTACTTCAAACAATGATTCCTCCTCTTCTTGTTTCACTGCTTTTCTTTTCTTTTTCTTTTGATTGCTCTCACTCCCATCCTTTGAATTTACCATTTTAATACTTGTGAGAGGTTCTTCTTCTTTCTGGGTGAACACTCCTATATCTTCTAGATAGTGCTTCTCTGAGTTAAAGCAACTATCCATCACAATGGACTCCGGATCATCGTCATTCTCTTCTTCTATGACATCACTAGGGTCACATTCCTCTAGCAAGGGCTGACACATGAACATTGAGATATCATAACCCTCCTCATTGTTGGATGTGATGGCTGGATGCACTCAGAAGATCAAGCTGGTGCTGCAAAACCTGCTTCACACCTTCCCTTTTTTCTCTTCAGATATGCTTAGTAGACTCCTTGAGCTTCCAAATGATACCAAGAAACTATATATGTGCTTTACAAATTAATTGTGTAATAACCAAATCAAAACAGATGATTTTGAACCTTCACAAGTCCAAAAAACTTTTTATTCCTGTAATGATACCTGCTCAGTCTTAAGCTCAGTGTGACCAGCACACTTACAATTGGATTAATTCCTTCTGGGAGTATTAAATTAACTTAACAAGCTACCATTAGCAAGTTAAATCACTCCAATTGATAAACTATGCTCTGAGAATGATCTTTAGCAAAATCAGAGACACCCCCGACTTTTTAGGATCTACACAGAAAAATACCAGAGACTGCTTCGTCCGCGATTTCTCCCAAATGGCTGAATGGAATGACTTGAAACTTTATAGTGTTGTAGAATACTTTGAGCTGGTTCCAATGGGCTTTGAATCATCCAATTTGGTTCAGTAGATCTTGAGATATGCTTCTCTGAAGTTGACAGACTTGGAGAAGATGACACAGAGAAAATCAGAGATGGTAAATGTGTATATACAATTGATTTAGATGGTTGTACAATCTCATTAGCTTGACAAGCATAGCTAATTGAGGTGTAGTGGTGTAGGCTATAATGTAGCACTAACACACACTCAGTTACAATGAGTGATAGACCTCGGGAGTTGAACTGAATGAGAGAGACTAACCCGCGAGTTTTTTCCTAGTCTTTTATAAGGTATCACTTGAGGTTTGAATTTCAAATTCAAATGTAGGCTCCGTCAAATCTCTCATCTAAACATATGGAGATATTCTCTCCATTCATACCTTCCAAATTCCACGACTTTTGAAGGTAGGTATGATTATATGAAGTCATATTGACTTTTACATGAGGTAAAAGATAACTAAGCATAGGCATGTGTTTCTATGCTCTTCCTTCAAATGAAGTCTTCATGAATTAATCCAAACTCTTGTAAAACCTTCAAGGTTGATATCCAATGCTAAGCTATCAATGTCCAATTTTTATGTTGAGTCTTCAAGGTACAAATCAATGCCAAGTGTGAAGGCTTGTTTGCACCAACAGCTCCCCCTCAAGCCAAACACTTGCTTGAGTCTTCATCTTTAGTCTTCAATGATATCCAAATATGATTGGTGGCCTTGTGTATAGGCCCAATTCTGAATATAATAGCTTCAACCATATAGCTTCTTGAGTGGCATTGGCTAGCCCTCTGTACTCTGCCTCAGTAGATGATAGAGCTACTGTTGGTTGTTTCTTGGATGACCAAGAAATTGGTTTATCACCTGCAAAGCATATGTAACCAGATGTACTCCTCCTGTCATCCTTGCAACCTGCCCAATCTGCATCTGAGTATACCTTAATATCAATGTCTGATGAATATGGAAAGTACAAACCATGATTTTGTGTTCCCTTTAGGTACTTTACTATCTTCTTGGCTGCCTCCAAATGTGGTACTCTTGGTTTATGCATAAATTGGCTAAGTACACTAACACCATATGATATATCAATCCTGGTTAAGGTAGCATAATTAAGACTACCTACCAAACTTTGGTAACCTGTAATATCTTTGAGTTCTTCTCCTTCATGTGCACTGAGTTTGTGGTTGACCTCCATAGGAATGTTTGAGACTTTAGCTTCCTGCAAATTAAACTTCTTGACCATGTCCTGAATGTACTTCTTCTGAGTAATAAATATACCTGAATTTGTGTAGACCAATTCAAGTCCTAGGAAGTACTTCAATAATCCAAGATCATTGATCTTGAATTCCTTCATCATTTGTCCTTTGATGTGTCTAATTCCCTGAACATCATTTCCTGTAATAATGATGTCATCAACATAGACACACAAGTATATTACCTCTGAATTGTTCCTTTTTATAAACAATGAAGTATCTGCTTTACTCATCACAAATCCTTGATCTAGGAGATAGGTTGTCAACCTGTAATTCCATGCTCTAGGTGCCTGCTTCAATCCATACAGAGCCTTCTTCAATTTACAAACATGATTTACCTTATTAGGATCCTCATAGCCAGGTGGTTGTGACATGTAGACCTCTTCAGATATCCATCCATTCAAGAATGCATTCTTCACATCCAATTGGTACATGTTCCAATTCTTGGATGCAGCTACACTCACCATAACTCTGATAGTTGGCATCTTGGCCACAGGAGAAAATGTCTCCTCATAATCAATGCCTTGGGTTTGTGCAAAACCCTTGGCTACCAACCTAGCTTTATACCTGTTTATTGTACCATCTGAGTTTCTTTTGAGTTTGTAGATCCATCTGGATCCTATCACCTTCATGGAGTCCTTCTTGGGTACCAAGTCCCAGGTATCACTCTCCTTGAGAGCCTCCATTTCTTCATCCATTGCTTCCTTCCATTGTGGTTTAGTAATTGCTTCTTCAAATGTACCTGGTTCTTCATTCAAGATATCCTTTGCAAGATATACAGAGTGCTTGGTTACAAGTGAAGTATCATACCCATACCTAATAGGTTTCTTCTTTTCTCTTTGAGATCTCCTCATAGCTTGAGTTGAGGATTCTGGATTGTCTTCTAGTTGCTTCATCTTCATCTTCCCTTTGGATTTCCAAGCCTTGAACTCTTCAATGTTGATGGTGTCTTCATCATCTGAGCTTGTGTCCTCTTTCTGAGTTGGTTCTTGCCTGATAAGCTTTGGAAAGTCTTCTTCCATATCATAAGGTAGGCTAACTTTCCTGCACTCATTTTCATACCATGAATCATTTTCATCAAAGATGACATCTCTGCTTACCTTGAAGCCTTTGTTTGAGGGGTTATAAAACCTGTATCCCTTCTGATTCAAATCATAACCAATAAAGATACACTTTTCAGCCTTAGGGTCTAGCTTTCCCCTTACCTGTGAGGGAATATGCACATATGCTACACACCCAAAGATTTTGCAATGATCCAGAGATGGTCTCTTACCATGCCAAGCCTCATAGGGTGTCATTCCATCAAGTGTCTTTGATGGCAACCTGTTAATTAAGTATGTGGCAGTAGATACACTCTCCGCCCAAAGATAATTTGGCAATTTCTTTTCATTTAACATAGATCTAGCTGTCTCTACAATGAGTCTATTCCTTCTCTCAGCTACCCCATTTTGTTCAGGTGAGTACCTTGTAGTAATCTCCCTCTTGATGCCTCTTTCCTGCAAGAAATCTTCAAAGTCATTGGAGAAGTATTCTCCACCACCATCTGACCTTAGCCTCTTCAAATGTCTACCTGTTTGATTTTCAACTAATGCAAGATACCTTTTGAAACAATTAAATACTTCATCCTTATGTTTCATGAAGTATAAGACAGTCCACCTGCTATAGTCATCAATAAAGGACACATAGTACCTTGATCCAGATATGGATGGCTCCTTACTAGGTCCCCAAACATCTGTATGAACCAATTCCAAATAATCTTCATGCATAAAACCTTTCTTGGTATAGGGCAATCTGTGCGACTTACCAAATTGACAAGCCCCACACTTGTATATCATATGTTGCTTGGATACATTAGGTATCCCAAGCACACATTGATCTCTACTCATTTGTTTTAGAGTCCTCTCTCCAATGTGACCTAATCTCTTGTGCCAAATCTCCAATTCTGATAGGGTTTGATCCTTATAGTTGTACAAAGCAATACTCTTAGTGTCTTCAAGTTCAAAGGTAAACAATCTACCTGATTTTTCTCCCTTGGCTATCCTTCTGAATCCATGTCTTGGATCCTCCACATATGCACCATGTTGAGTGAACCTGACCTGTAGACCTTTTTCAACAATCTGACCTACACTCATCAGATTCTTGGTGATTGTTGGAACATACAACACTCTGCTTAGTAAATTCTGATTACCATCACTTGTTTTGACATTACCTACTTTAACAACTGAATGTTTAGTGTCATCACCTGTCTGCACTTGGTGCTTGCCTTTGGGTTCTTCCAAATCAGAGAGTAAGGCAACATTTCCAGCTACATGGTTAGAGCAACCTGAATCAATATAGAATAAGTGATCATCATTGATACCTGATTTAGATGTCATGTTCATGATCAACAAGGAATCATCTTGATCCTCTGCATAATTGTTGTAATCCTTTCTATATCCACCTTGATAATTGCCATTGTGATTGTAGTTGTTGTTGTAACTATTGTTGTAGCCATGGTAGCCTTGAGATTGATTGTCTGCCTTGAGAGTATCCTCCTCTTTGGTGACCTCTTCCTCTTTGGTTCTTGTAGTTTTTGTAGCATTCATCTGTAGTATGGTTAGACAAGCCACAAATATTGCATGGAGATTGGTTATAGGGTCTCCCCCTACCTGACTTACCTCCTCTGCCCCTACCTCTAGAAGATCTACCTCTCCCTGCATAGTTTGCTTGGGAGGTAGAGCCTTCTTCATCAACCTTCTTGCTTTTACCCTTGTCTTTAGTCTTCTTATCAGTATATAGGGCAGAGGGATTGTTACCTTTTGATTGCTCCCCATTCTTTGTGATCTTTGCTTCATGTGTAAAGAGTTGTCCAATCAGAGTTGTTAGATCAGGTGCTTGGATGTCCATGTACAAGTCCATTGCAGTGGTAAAGCTCTCCCACTTGTCATCTGCCTTTAGTCCATTGATCACTTGTCTGACTATTTGCTCTTCCTCAATTTCTTCTCCAACACTTGCAAGTTGATCTGCAATGTCTTTGACTTTGGTGACAAAATCTGAGACACATTGTTTTGATTGCTTCCTAAGAGTTGTAAACTCAATCCATAGCTGATTCTTTCTGGCCCTTATGCTTGATGAAAAGTATGTTGACAAGGTTTCCCAAGTCTCTTGGGAAGTCTTACAATTTCTTACATGAGGTAGAAGGAAATCAGAAATAGAGTTTAGAAGATATGACCTTGCCAAAGCATCTTTTGCACACCATTGGTTGAGTCTCTCATGTTCATCCTTTGTTGGTAGGCCTCTGGTCTTGAATGAGGGCAACTCCTCATCTCCTGAAATGTATCCATACAAGCTTCTCCCTTGTAGATAGGTCTTCATTCTCAATGACCAAGCCTGGTAATTATTTCTATCCAATTTGTCAATGAAGGAAGGGAAACCATCACCCATGATTACCTTATTTGCTCTGATACCACTGTTGGATGTGATGGCTGGATGCACTCAGAAGATCAAGCTGGTGCTGCAAAACTTGCTTCACACCTTCCCTTTTTTCTCTTCAGATATGCTTAGTAGACTCCTTGAGCTTCCAAATGATACCAAGAAACTATATATGTGCTTTACAAATTAATTGTGTAATAACCAAATCAAAACAGATGATTTTGAACCTTCACAAGTCCAAAAAACTTTTTATTCCTGTAATGATACCTGCTCAGTCTTAAGCTCAGTGTGACCAGCACACTTACAATTGGATTAATTCCTTCTGGGAGTATTAAATTAACTTAACAAGCTACCATTAGCAAGTTAAATCACTCCAATTGATAAACTATGCTCTGAGAATGATCTTTAGCAAAATCAGAGACACCCCCGACTTTTTAGGATCTACACAGAAAAATACCAGAGACTGCTTCGTCCGCGATTTCTCCCAAATGGCTGAATGGAATGACTTGAAACTTTATAGTGTTGTAGAATACTTTGAGCTGGTTCCAATGGGCTTTGAATCATCTAATTTGGTTCAGTAGATCTTGAGATATGCTTCTCTGAAGTTGACAGACTTGGAGAAGATGACACAGAGAAAATCAGAGATGGTAAATGTGTATATACTATTGATTTAGATGGTTGTACAATCTCATTAGCTTGACAAGCATAGCTAATTGAGGTGTAGTGGTGTAGGCTATAATGTAGCACTAACACACACTCAGTTACAATGAGTGATAGACCTCGGGAGTTGAACTGAATGAGAGAGACTAACCCGCGAGTTTTTTCCTAGTCTTTTATAAGGTATCACTTGAGGTTTGAATTTCAAATTCAAATGTAGGCTCCCTCAAATCTCTCATCTAAACATATGGAGATATTCTCTCCATTCATACCTTCCAAATTCCACGACTTTTGAAGGTAGGTATGATTATATGAAGTCATATTGACTTTTACATGAGGTAAAAGATAACTAAGCATAGGCATGTGTTTCTATGCTCTTCCTTCAAATGAAGTCTTCATGAATTAATCCAAACTCTTGTAAAACCTTCAAGGTTGATATCCAATGCTAAGCTATCAATGTCCAATTTTTATGTTGAGTCTTCAAGGTACAAATCAATGCCAAGTGTGAAGGCTTGTTTGCACCAACACTCATCACAGTGAGGTGTCCATTGTTCTTCATTGACTGCAATGTCCATGGTGGCTAAGATTTCTGGCCAGCCATGAGGCTCAAATTCCTCATCTGGAAAGATCATCGATGTGTAGGCTGGGTCTCTAACTAGTCTATCTCCTGGTGAAGTTCCTTCTTCTCTCGCTTTCAAGTGTTTTTCCTCTTCCTCTGTGACCTTGCACATCCACAAATGAGTATCTTCGTGCAGCCATGATGGATCAGGTGAACTTTCAGAATGCACAAAGATGGAATCTTCTTTTGCTTTGTGGATAGGATTCCACTGTAGGGGTGGCACATCTCTGAAGGAGTAATCCTTCAAATTGACCTTGGTGGTGACCCCTAAGTGTTGTAAGTACAAGGAGTTGGTTCCCCAATCCTGTACTATTTGCAATTGTCATAGGAAGGGTCTTCCTAGGATCATCTCATAGACGTTATTTTTCTCAAAGTCACATATAGCAAATGTATGTTCAAACCCCACACCACAAGTGGTTAGAGTTATCCCTTCGAGCAATCCTAGAGGTCTTTCAAAATGACCGTCGGCCATTTGAAGCTTCATTCTAGTTGGTCTTAATGTGGGTTTGCCCCATTGCTTCCACAAGGAGGTGGTCGCAATAGCAACACCAGCACCTGAATCTATGATTGCTTTGGTTGTGTAACCTTGGTAGGTGATTGGAAGATAAGTATTACCTTCTTCACCCTCACACATGTCCCCTATTTTGTCTAGAGGTATCTCTGGTACTTTTTGCTTAGAGCCTGTTTTTGGCATATTGGACTCAAGTTCTTGAACGTGATCCTTCACATGATTCCATAGCTCAGGTTTTGCTTTGAGCAGCTCTTCTACAGTGAGGTGACACTGAACCTTAGTGTTCTTCACAACATCAGTGTTCCTTGGAACCACTGAGTCTTCATTTCTTACCAGTATTGTGGGAGCTCTAATCTGGAGAGATTCAGATTCCCATGGACCTAGAAATTGAGGCAGTTCTTCTAGGGTATTAGATTCAAAATCTAATCTTTCATCTTCTTGTTGTTCTGCTTCATCTCCATAAATAGATGGAATGTCTTGGGGGAATTGATCATGAAGATCATCAATCTCAGGAATAGGAGGGGAGTTACCCTTCTCCTTGGCCCATTTCTCTTCTTGTATTTCCCGCAAGAACTCTTGAGAGTACTGTTGAATTGATGGAGGTATTCCAGCATCTGTGGAATTAGGAACATAAGCTCCCATTGGTGGTGAGCTTCCTTTTTCAATAACTGGTTGAGCCTGTGGAGGTAAAGAAACTTGTGGTTTGTTTACCAATTGCTCTAATCTTTCTAGTAAGCCCTGGAAATGCAAATCTGATTTGATAGAGTTTGTCTGATTGAACTTTTGACTAGTCTCAAGTATGGCTTGAGCTTGTTCTACCATTTTCATGCACATTTTCATCTGTTCAATCTCTAAATCCTCTCTAGGGTAACTCTTGTCTAGGTTTGAAGCTGTAGGCCCTTCTTGAAGTTGAGCCTGGTAGGCCTTGAACATCATGTCCAAGCCTTCTGGGATTGGATCTGCAAGAACAGACCCTGGCTGCGGCCTAGTTACAATGGGTGGTGGGGTGGGATGAGGTGGAGTGGATGGAGTGTCGGCATGCGAGGGGTTTTGAGATGCGATGTCTTCTATTTTTGTTTTTGCGTCTTTCAAGCTTTCTTCTAGTTTCGATAACTTTTTGTTCCACTTGTGATTAGCCTTCTCTCTGGTATCTTTCCATGTTCTTGTTTTCCTCCTACTAGGTTCTCCCGATTCACTCGACTCCGATTGCTCTACTGGTTTATCTTGTTTTAAGGCTTGTGCTCTAGTGACAGCTTGTATAGGAGCCACATTATTGCTACTTGAACTAGAATTCGCCACTAAGCCTACCACATTAATGGGTGTAATCGTGGGTGCACTGGAGGGGTTTCTTGGAAAATCTCTGGGAAGATGGTCTTTGCCACATTCAGGACAAAAAGCTTGTATTGTGATAGCCTGACCTTGACTCGGAGATGGTGGGTGGGGACAATCACGAAGGAAATGGTCACCCTGACATCTGAAACAAGGTCCTCTAGGGGCTTGTGGTCTTCCTTGTCTCAATTGGGGCCTAGGATTAGCATTGGTGTACATGATATTGGAGTATTCAGGCTCCCAATTTTGTTCCATAGGTGGTGCCTCATATTGATATGGGTAAATCTCACTATGTTCAGGTGACTCTGTGTAATAAGCATGTGGACTACCTTCATGGTAGTAGTCAGAGCTATGAGCATGAGAATCATTATCTGGTATCAATGGGGTTAGTGGCACCAATGCTCTATTTGGATTTTCCTCTCCCACTGCATACTTGACTGGAATCACGTTGGCAGGAGCTGGTGGTTGGTTTCCCAAGACAGGTTGTGGCCTATATTGTGCCTGATATTGTTGTTGTGGTCGATAATATGGTTGTTGGTATTGGTTCTGATACCTACCTTGTTGGTAAGGTTGCTGATAAGTTTGTCTAACAACCTGCCTATTGTAGGGACAATCTTGAGCCGTGTGGTTTGTGTATTTTCTCTCAATAGTGCAATTTGGAGCATTCCTTTCTCTAATGTTTTGGTTTTGCATTGGGCATACATTAGCCATGTGATCGCCTCCGTAAGTATAACACCGACTCAATGGAGTGACTCCCTGTGTTTGTCTATTTTGGACTCCCAGCTTCTTGGCGACTTGCTCTGCTATCTCATCTATTTCCGTGGAGATTTTCGAAGTTTGACTAGTAGAACTATCAAAATCCTTATAGAGTTTGGACAATCCTAACTCCTCACCCAAGTTATCTTCTATTTCAATGCACGTTCGCACACACTCTTCTATGGATCTAGGCTCTTTCAAGTACACATATGATCTTAACTTTGTGCTCAGTAAGCCATCTAAGAACAAAGCCACTTGTTTGGCTGGTGTGGGTAGCTCTGGAGTAGGGCATCTTTCTAGGTACTGTCTAAACCTTCTACCTGCTAGTCGTACTATTTCTTGGGGTGTCTGCTTGAAACTGTGGATCAAGGATGATGTGTTATGCCTGATACCACTCTTGGAAAATTCTACAATGAATTCGTCTAGCAGCTGACCTATATCGCGATAGTTTCGACTACTCAGTGGTTGAAACCAAGCCAAGGCAGTGCCCTTAAGAGTCAAACCAAATGCCTCGTACTGGGTGAATAGATCCTCAACCTTTTCAGCTCTTAACACTTGTTTGAACTCAACCACATGATCATAAGGATCTCCTGACCCGTCAAAATAATTTTTCATTGCCTTGATCACTTGAGTGGGTCTAAGGGTTCTTGTGTGCTCTCGGGGTCTAGGCAATGGAAAATCATGTTCATCTCTTTGTTGCCTATGTGCTTGATGTCTCTCTCTTTCAGGTCTTTCATATTCAAATCCTGCTTTATTTCTGCCCACAGGGTGTGCAAAACTAACCTCAGGTCTCTCTCTAGTTCTTTCTCTCTGGGCTTCATGAGCTTGGGATGATCCTACTCCTTGAAGGCCATGGGAAACATTGGATCTTGGTGGAGGGAAAATCAATTCACTCTTCCAAGTATATGCATGTCTATCGTGTTCTGTTACCAAGAACATCTTCTCTGATGTGTTATCCAGGTAGACAACTTTGCCTGGTATCTCTGGATTCTTGAACTCGTAGATGATGACTATGCCCAATTGGGTAGGTTGATCTGGCTTGAATCTCCAAAAGGCTTCCTCTATTTCTCTATTCAAGAATAGCTCTATGTTTTTGTTATCTTGAGGAATCCAATCTGGAGTGATCACTCTGGTCAAAACTGACTTGCCTCTAGGAGTCTGAGGTCCTTGCCCTACATTTCCTTGTTCTAGGTCTCCTATCTCATTCTCATGAATGATGTTTCCAAACTCATCGGTCCTATCAGGTAGGTTGGTGACCACATACATGGTTCCTTCCTTATCAATGTATGAACCCTCTTCGAACTTGACCACCGGGTGTTCAAGTCCAAAGGATTGATCTGGATTTTTGAGTTGGACCACTGATCGCCTCAGGCCTTAGTTGTTGAGCCCAAGACTTAGCTGTATGGTTGACACTGGACTGAGAAGATCTAATGCTTTGTCTATCCTTGCCTAGGTGTCTACCAGATCTCAAGTTCATAAGCTTTGGCTAAGAGTCCAAAATTTCCCCTTGGTATGGTTCAAAAATCCTTTGGAGTCCCCTTGGGTTATAGGTCCCACCTGAAGGTCAACTTCAAATTATCCTATCTGAAAATCAACACATTATTCTTATAAAAAACAGTTGAGGCCGTGTAGTATTTGGAACCAGCTTTCCAAAAAGCTATAGAGCTCAAAAAATGGACTTTGGATGAAAAAGTTATGTCAAATCAGGCTCCTGGGGGTCAAAACAGGCAAACAGGACCTTTTAGAAAACATCGCGATTTTGTGAAATCAAGAGAATCGCGATTTTGTGAAAATCAAGAGAATCGCGATTTTGTGAACTTCAAGAGAATCGCGATTTTGTGAACTTCAAGAGAATCGCGATTTTGTGAACTTCAAGAGAATCGCGATTTTGTGAAGTCAAAAAATCGCGATTTTGTACCTTGAGAATCGTGTTTTCACAAAATCGTGTTTTTGGCTGAAAATCATGATTTTTGAGAATCGCGATTTTGAGCAGAGAATCCTGTTTTCACAGAATCGTGGTTCACAAAATCGTGTTTTCATAAAATCGTGTTTTCACAGAATCGTTTTTTAGAGAATCATGTTCTAGAGAATCGCGATTTTGTCTCAGAGAATCGTGGTTTTCAAAATTTAGAGAATCGCGATTTTGAGCAGAGAATCGTGTTTTCACAGAATCGTGGTTCACAAAATCGTGTTTTCACAGAATCGTGTTTTGAAAATCGCGATTTTGTCTCAGAGAATCGTGGTTTCCAAAAATTTAGAGGATCGCGATTTTGAGCACCACCACAGAATCGTGTTTTCTCAGAATCGTGTTTTTGACATAAAAATTGCGATTGCCAATAGAGAATCGTGCTTTTGAAAATCGTGTTCTAGAGAATCGCGATTTTGTCTCAGAGAATCGTGGTTTCCAAAAATTTAGAGAATCGCGATTTTGAGCACAACCACAGAATCGTGTTTTTTTGGCTGAAAATCGTGATTTATGAGAATCGCGATTTTGAGCACAACCACAGAATCGCGATTCTGAGAATGACCACATAATCGTGTTCTTTTCAAAAGGCTTTTAAACGGGAAACAGAGAATCGTGATTTTCAAAAAAAAAATTGAATTTTCACAGAATCGTGTTTTTTGGCGGGAACTTCGAATTTCTGAGCGCCGAGCAATGGCGAGCTCCATATGTGCAGAAAATCATGAAAAAACTCAGCGCTTGCACTCTCTTGCACTTCCTAACTCCTCCTCACACAATAATGCATGAAAGATGGTATGAAAATGATGAAAATGCACAAAAAAACAAGAAATTTCTATGAAGATGGAAGAAGATGGAGATGGTGATGATGATGAAGATGAAGAAGAAAAATCAGAAACATAACAGAAATGATAGTTTTTTTACCTTCCAACGTCACAAATCTACGATCTTACCATCACAACGCTCGTCCTCGAAGCTCTCTCCCCGGCAACGGCGCCAAAACTTTGTGTAGCTCAAGCATAAGCACCACCTCCTTTACTTGTCAATCTGTGGAGACGTGAGGACCGGTATGAAGACCACAAGCAAGTGAAGGCACAAGTGTGTGAGTGAAAGCACACCAACATGCACACACATACACACACACGCACACAAGGCAAGATCAAAGAGAGGAACAATGGAAAGCTTAGATTGCAAAAGAGTTCTCTTACAAATGCTCTATTCTCTAACAAGCTAACCCCAAAACAGAGCTCTCTAGCTTTATAGTTTTTTGACTAGTTTTGGCCCTGTCCAGACCTAGTGTCCGGCCTAGTTAAAAATTAGGTTCCAGGGCTTATTTGAGGGCTCAAACGAAGTCTAAAAATTATGAAAATTGTTAGGATGATACTTCTAATACTCCTCAAGCTCGAGGACTCCTCGGCTTGAACAAAATGGAGTTACAAAAATAGAAAATGGTATTTACAATGGTTTTTAGTGATGGAAATCACTATTTTTGTAGGGGATTCTTCTAAAAATTTGACATGTACTTCTTGGAGCTCCCTACTTGCTCCTTCTTCTTGTGTGTGTCCACCTTTCTGATGTGCTTCCATGCTTGTGCTTGACCTTGAGTTCCAACACTCCCCCCCTCTCGAGTCTGTCATCCCTGACAGACACTTGTTGTAGTGGTTGTTCCAAGTAGTGTTTTGAGAGGGAGTGTCCCTTCTGTATGAACAAAAGTCATATGGCTTTGAGATGTGGCAGGTTTGGTTGTCCGGTTCTTCATCTGTGACTGCGAGCCGTTGCAAGTTGTAGTGCCTTGGTATGTACTTCTTCACTGGATTCTGTGTTGTTATGAGGCTTCGTTCATGTCCTCTAGATCTTCCAAAGTTGATGTTCATAGTAGTCATGCCCAGTACTCATAACCCATAATGGATGATGGTTAAGTGTGTTCGTGCATGGGTTGAGGAAAATATGTGCCTTGTGCACGGCCTTGTAATGTAGCCCTATGCATGCTTACTTGGAAAATGCATCTGAAGAAGTATGGTGCAAAAATTGGGGTTCTTGAGCTAAGTGCTCAAGGGTATGCCGACGAAGAGGTTTCCTAAGCTATCATGGTTATGATTTTCCAAAGTAAAGATACTTACCATGGAGAAGGTCGATCGATGTGCATCTCTTCGTGTTGTACACTCGGCCTTTGGGATGGAACATTGTTGATGAATGTCCATGTTGATGGTCCACTTATGAGATCTTTTGAGTGGCTGATCCTATCTCCTCTTTACAAAGCATCATTTGTCAAATATAGAGAATTGAATTTCTTTATATTCCTTGACAAACAACATTCGAGAACTCCACCAAGCTTAGTTTCACATATTCTCTTTAGCTCACCATAAGGAGGAGTCTTCTCATCCAGTATACATACAACGATTTGTAGGGTACTAGAACTACCCCTTGCAGATATCTCCCTGGATGCTCTCATACATGCAGTAGTTAAGCATCACTCAAGTTGCGGACCTTCAAGCTCTTTACTGCTACCATAGTAAGAGGAAACCATAGTTGTGGATGCCATGTTCATGCCAAGTTCTTGACATCTACCAGATAAGGCAGCAATTACATCATCTGCTAGCCAAGACACACTTCTATCTATCTATCTATCTATCTATCTATCTATCTATCTATCTATCTATCTATCTATCTATCTATCTATCTATCTATCTATCTATCTATCTATCTATCTATCTATCTGTCTATCTATCTATCTATCTATCTATCCATCTATCTATCTGTCTGTCTGTCTATCTATCTATCTATCTATCTAACTATCTATCTATCTATCTATCTATCTATCTATCTATCTATCTATCTATCTATCTATCTATCTATCTATCTATCTATCTATCTATCTATCTATCTATCTACCTACCTACCTACCTATCTACCTATCTACCTATCTATCTATCTATCTCTCAAGGCCTATAGAGTTGGTTAGTGTTGAGATATCAAGCTCAACATGTGATGATCCAAGATGACATGTACCAGGTTTTCGTTTCTCTGACATGTATAGTGGTCATGCCGGTATATGTGAGGGATACTTCATTGAGCTTTATTAGATTTATATATCGAGAGTGATGGCACATTTGTTCCTTGCTAGCTCACCCATTCGGGGACATTAGGTTTTTTTTTATGTACTGATCTTTATATATTGCACTTGTTGTATTCTTGTTTTTAGGTCAATTCTTGTACATTCTTTTTTATTTAATAGAAGAAGAAGAAGATCATTCTTCCTTGCCTCAATCTGTGTGTGTGCTTCTCCTTGAGAGTGAGAGTGTGTGTGTGTAAGATCTCTTCCTTATCTCCTTCCTCATGACATGGTATCAAAGCCAACATGGCTATAGAGAACTCGTGGAGAAGGCGAGGGTGAAGAGTACGCAGCAAGGCGTGGAGAAAATGCGATTCACAAACAACCTCCATTTGCTATGAAAATCGGTGTGAAGGTAGAAGACCTCAAAATATTTTTGAGAGTTAACCCTTTAGGGTCACTTTTGGCAGTAGCCAGCGGCATAGAAGACGTAGAATCATGTGAAGACAGAGCATAACGAAGAAGCAGGGAGTCAGTTGAATCAATTTTCAAAGAATTATGTTTTATAAATACTTTTCAAAACCTCCAACAGTGATTTTCATCACTTTTGTACCATATGTAAATAGAAAAACCCCTTTTTGTAATTCATAGCTCCATTTTGTGCAAGCCGAGTCGTCCTCGAGCTTGAGGAGCTTAGGTAGAATGAGCGTACCAATTTTGGTTATTTTTAGACACCGTTTACCCTTTCAAATAGCATCTAGGACCTATTTTTTAACTATGCCGGTCACTAGATGTGAAACCGGTCAAAACTAGTCTAGAATCTATAAAAAGAGCTAGAGAGCTCATTTTTAAGGTTACCTTGTTGGTTAGTGTGAGCTTAGAACTATATTGAGCTTGTAATTGAGATCTTGAGCAATAGAGTTGATTTCCTACCTTTCATTGTGTCTTGCTTGTCTCTTTGTTGTGTGTGTGTATGTGTGTGTGCATGTCTATGCTTCTCACCTTCACTCTCACTACATCTCACGTTCACGATCTTCATATCACTCCTATCTCTTCCACGGATTTACATTAAGGAGGTGGGGCTTCTTAACGTGGTTCTCACCATTGTGCTAGAGCAACACCAAATTTGGCGTCGTTGCCCGGGATCGAGTCTAGGACGAATGTGTGATGGTAAGAGTATAGCAAGTAGTGGCGTTGGAAGGTAAAAATTTCAGTTTTTGTTATTTTTTAGTGTTTTTCACCTCCCCCACACTCCATCTTCATCACCACATCATCATCTTCCACTCCAAAAAAATCAAAAAATTCACCATATCCACCCATTCTCCTCATTTCCCCTCATTTGTGCATGCGAGAGAGTGAGAGAGAGCTTTTGTGCTTGCATGTGCTACTGTGTTCTTGAGTTTTCTTGCAGGTACAGTGCTCCAGTGGATCAGGAAAGCTGCAAAAAGGTAAAATTTCACTTTCTATCAGAAATCTACCGTGTGTGTCAGACTATCGCGATGGTCTGCCAACTTCGGCATTTTTGGTATGCGAGTACACCAAGAGGTAGGCGACACTAGCGCTTGCACGGATCCACAAACGCATTTGCAAAATCATCATTTTGGTGGACCATCGCGATTGGCTCACACCATCGCGATCGTGTCACACCATCGCGATTGGCTCACGCCATCGCCACGGCTCGGCCGCACCATCGCGACGGTCTCGCACCATCGCGACGGCTCACTTGAGCCATCATGACGGTTCACTTGGACCATCGCGACGATCCCGCGACCCCATGCCATCGCGATTGGCTCATGCCATTGTGTCGACGCTGCCACATGGCAAGCTAGACCATCGCGATTGTTCGCTAGTCACGCCATCGCGACTGTCCCAGGTACACCATCGTGATGACTCAAAATTAGACCATCGCGATTGGCTCACGCCATCGTGCCCGTAACCATCACAACGGTTCACTCGGGCCATCGCGACCGTTCACGTTGATCGTTGACCGACGCCATCACGATTGCTCGCTGATTGGACCATCGCGACGGTTCATTCATGCCATCGCGATTGTTCACTTTCACGCCATCGTGACAGTTCACATTTATGCCATCGCGACAGTTCACATCTTCGGACCGCGATTGTGCCACGCCATCGCGACGGTTCACCCGGACCATCGCGACGGTCCCAGACCATCGCGATTGTTGCAGACCATCGCGATTATCCACCCCAAACGCAATTTTTAGGGTTTGATTTTTTTACCAACTTTGGGGCTATTTTTGGCAAGCTTTTGGGTGGTTAGACTCATAGGAGACCCCTTAGCTCGTATTTGGAGAAAAATCTGTTTATCAATTTTTACCCCCCAGGGCCTGAACGCTCATATCTTTCTCATCCGAAGTCCGTTTTTTGAGCTTTATAGCTCGTTAGAAAGCTCTTTACGAGTACTACATGACCTCAACTGTTTTTTTCAAAAAGAATATGTTGATTTTTAGACAAGATATTTTGAAGTGAACATTGTGGGACTAGAAAGCCAGGGGGCAGCATTAAAAGTTGGGCAAGGGAAGAAGGGACCTTTAAAGGTGTATATACTCAAGTGCTTGATCATCCATTTGAGAATTGGTCTAATAGTGAATTTTACAAGTCTAGCAAGGCAATCAAGGCAATCAAGGGCAATCAAGGCAAGGCAGTGAAGAACGCAGGGCTTGGGAAGCGCGGCTTCTTGGGCATCAGAGCACTCAAAGGAGCTGACTTGAGGTTGGAAGATTACTCAACCCCCTGAGTCAATTACTAGCTTAGGCTGAACGTTAGCATTGTGGAATTAGATTAACGGCGCTAGGAACGCATCAAGCTCAAGAGATTTAACTTTTCAAGTACAAGACTAAAGTAATGGTGTGTGAGACGAAAACCTAAAGGAAAGAACATAAGTCTGATAGAACGAGAACTCAAAAGTACCACAGAAAGTCGATTCCTGACGCTTAAAGAAAGATAAGACAAGAATCTAAAGGAACTTAAAAAGAACCAAGCAATTAGAAACAAGGAATATTGACGATCACAGAGTGTCGCGAAGTAAATTCATGAACCTTAGATCAGGTAAACACATAGGTAAGTCAGATCGACGAAGCCTTAGATCATCAGATGCAAGTGTAGGAACTACTGCACGATCGTGGGCTCAACAATTGAATAGTAATTTTTCCCCTACGAGTTGAGCTCGGATACCAGTGAATTAGAAATGTCTTTTAGCATGGAGAGACTAGAAGGAGGGTCAAACGTAGCATATTTGGAAAGACCCGAAGGACCCTATAGGACTTAATTAGAATTTCTCCGAACCAACCGCTTAGGTGCTCGCATCTATGAGGATGGTTTGCGAAGACAAGTCATGCAAATGCATAACCCGGATCAACCCATTGGATTGGAACGTCCAGTGGTGAAATTCAAAAGGGACGCATACATAGACAAAGAAGGAATGATGTACATCATAAGTACTCAGCCACAATACGAATGAGTTTGGCATAATTCAGTTAGAGACGGAAGCTAAATCCTAGGGAAAAGAACCAGTAGGAGAAGAACCTAGAACACCTAGAGGGAAATCTGTACTGACACGAGTACTAGTTCCAAATTGGACCCCTCATGACAACAAAAGCATAGAGCTGTTTGTGAATAAAGAGACAGATGAAGCATTTTGGAGGTATAGAACGGAACAACCTAGCGAGATAGGCTCCATCATAATCTATGAGTTCAAGGACCCGGATACACCTGGAAAGGTGGTATACCTGGATGAAACTTTAGAAAGAGTATTTGTGGTATGACCACGCAAGAAATACCTACACATGGAGAGGTGAGTTGGTATTCCCTCCATCTCGAACAAACGTAAACACGAGCCAACAAGGGGTAGGAACATCCTCAGCCCATGCTAATCAAAGGGACAAGAACAGAGAGAGACCAGAAGTCAGCTTCAATCATCCCATAGGGAGAGATAGAACCACCGTAGACACCGATAGAGTGGAAAGACAAAGAATGCCAGGTGGTAGAGATGATTTTCCTCTACCTAGACCACGTGAACACGCAAGAATACTAAGACCCACTCAATTAGTAAAATCCATGAAAAACTATTTTGATGGGACAGGAGATCCCTATGACCATGTTGTAGAATTTAAGCAAGTGCTACGAGCAGAGCAAGTAGAAGACATGTTCACGCAATATAACACATTTGGACTAACATTAAAAAATACCGCTTTAACTTGGTTCCAACCATTGCAACAAAGGCAATTTAGAGATATCCATCAATTTTTAGAGTCGTTCATCACTGAATTCTCTAAAAGTGGAATCAGACATGACACATCGTTGATTCATAGTTTCAAACAGACCCCTCAAGAAACAGTTAGACTGGCAGGACGTAGGTTTAGACAATATGTTGAAAGATGTCCAATGCAAGAATTACCTTCACAGGCCAAACAAGTGTCATTATTTTTAGATGGCTTGTTGAGCTCTAAACTACGCTCCTATGTATACTTAAAGGAACCAAGGATGCTAGAGCAGTGTGTAAGAATTTGCATAGACATTGAGGACAACTTAGGAGATGAGTTGGAAGACCTAGCAGAAAAAGTGGCCCAGAAACTAAAAATGCCTAAGTTAACAACTAACATACGTTGTTACACCTGTGGTGGAAATCATTTGGCAAATGTGTGTCCCAACGCAACACAACCGCAAGCCAACCCTAGTGGCCAATACTGTACGATTGGAGAAGATACACGAATCATATGGCTCGAGAATGTCCATACAACAAACAGGCAGTGAGACAGAACTACCCGCAAGCATACCCACAGCCAGGTAGGTATCAAGGTTAGTACAATGCTCAGCCTCATTACTATAGGCCTCCTCAAAACTATCCATATCAGGCTCAACAGCGACCATAACCTGTTTTAGCTCAGCAGCCAACCCCACCAGCTAATGTCATCTCAGTGAAATACGCTGCTGCAGAAGAGAACCTCAATAGAGCTTTAGTTCTCGTTTCACCCCTAATTACTGACAGTGATCCAAACTCAAACAGTTTTGACTCTACTCATGTAGATAGTCCACCCGCATACTACTCAGAGTCACCAGAACACGTGGAGACATATCAATATGATAGTCCACTAGTGGAACCTAGTTGGGAGCCCAACTATGCTCATGTGATGTACACAAACCCAAACCCACCGCCCCAACTGAGACAACAGAGACCACAGGGCCCTAGAGGACCATGCTTTAGGTGCCAAGGAGATCATTTCATAAAGGATTTTCCACATCCTCCGATAGCAGGACAATCACAGTATTATAACATACAAGGCTTTTGTGTCGACTGTGGTAAAGAACATATCATCAAAGATTGTCCTAAGAACCCTACAAATGTGTCAAATGTGACACCGATCAACGTGATAGGTATTGTGCACAATGCAGATGGATCCAACCCTACATACGTGCCTATCCAAGCTATAACAAGAACCCAAGCGCTCTTACACAACCAACAGCTTAATCAGGAGAAAGTAGCTGGAACTAGTGAAGTTGGAGAATCTAGCAGTAAAAAGACAAAATCTTGGAAAGATTCTAGAGAAAGGATAAAGAGAAAATGGAGTAAAAAAATAACTGAGTTGGACGGATGTTTGAAGGAATCTAGAGCCAAAATCCTAGAATTGACTTCACAGGAATTGAATCTGTCGTCCTCGACAGAACCTTGTTGTGCGGTCTGTTGGATGTAATTCTGTAGGATGTCTTGAGCGAGGGTGTGCTCGGATATTCGAATGCCTCAGGCCAAATCTGCCTCGAGTTTCTACCAATCAATTGGCTGCGGTTCATCTGATGGAGGGAGTCGATAATGCGTGGAATACCATCTGTTCACAGGCAAATAATTGTAAGAGGTGTGTAGGCCTGCTGATGAACACTTCTGAGTGATATTCCCAGAAACCGGTTGTGAACATTTCTTTGAAAGTCTGCTTATAGCACGATGGTAAGCACTTGATTCTACAATGCCAGGCATAACACACCCGTAGTGATGGCATTGTACTCATATCATATGCAAGATCTAGATTGCCATGCTCGAAGCCCAGGGTGTTTACATGAGGAGCCTTAACACGACGGAAGACTTTGAAAACCATTTGCATCATGTCAAAGATTTTGACAATCATATGCGCTTCTATATCGTCCATATGTTTTAAGCGAGGGAGCCAGTGATGAATCATTTCCATCATGTATCCGATTGTAGGTGGTCCGGTGGGTGGCCTGAAGTATGGTTAGTTTAACCAATCCTGGCATTGCTTGTTGTTCTATACTTTAATAGCGAATGCCTTCCAGGAGCGGCGACGTGGCACTGGTCCCCAACATAGGTTGTATTTTAAGTGTAGTGGCGCCTTAACCCAAGTACTCATCATCTCAGGATATTCTTGTAATAAATTCTTGCGCTAATCTGGTTGATAGATCTCTCCTTGCTGCGCATTTGTTGGCAAATCGTCAGGCTCAAACTACGTAGCATGAGAGGGTTTCTTTCCTGTTTCTTTCCCTATGGCTAACTGATATTCTACCATTAACATAAAATAGGGTTTATACTGTAGCTCATGCCTAGAGATGTATCTGCGAGGGGCCAAATGAGCAAAATAAGGAGACTGTAGAATTCTTTCTTCAATCATTGCCATGGCGTGTAAATGCACCTCTACTCGTGTTGAGTGGGTTGTTCCAAGTTCTTCTATCATCTTCATCCATGCGGGAGTTGGAAGCTTGAAAGTCGTCTGGCCTTCAGTCGTGACACGTCCGCCTAGGATGGGTTGGGGTTCGTACGCTTTTTCAAAAGTTTCCTCCACCGGAAGAGTCATTTCTTCCTCTTCTGGTAGTTCCAATGGGGATTCTGGCCTGGAGGGTGCTTCATATATTGCTATCTATGATTGAAGAGTTGATACCTAGGCCCGTAATGCATTAAGTTCCTCTAGGATGTCAGGAGATGGGTCCGTAAGAGCTGGTAGTCCTTGTGGTACATGGTTGTTGGGGTGGTTGTCGGCTCTATGATTGCTTCAATTTTGGATATAGGTATTTGTATGTTCTTGCCTACCCTTGGTAGTGTGTCAATTCGACGTTTGTCATACCGGACTGACTGGCAGACTGATGTGTGGATGGCCTCCTGGAGTCCCAAGGATTCTGACATTAATTTGAGGGTGGTGATGAAATGCTGGTCCACACCTTCTTCTACTAGCATCTATTCGATTAGGGCTTGGCCTGGTGCGAATGGAAGTCTACGCATTTCTTGCACTGCTCTAATCGTGTCATATAATCTTTGTAGCTGGGCAGCATACGTTGGAGCACCAACAAGTTTTGGTACTTCTTGCTTCTCATCTTGATGTCTTTCTTTATGCCCCTCCTCGCCTTCTTCAGATTCTTCATCTTCATCATCATCATCTTCATCCTCTTCTTCATCCACGTCAACAATGGTAATAGGTACTTGAGAGGTGGTGGCTTGTGGCTGAGAGCTTTCTAATTACAATTCTTCACCTACTTCAAGGTTGACTTCCCTTAAATTTTCTCAAAGTCTTCATTGGTGAGTTCTTCTAAGGGTGCTCCTCCATGGAATTCAAGGTTCGTGGGAACTGGCATAAATATCAGATTGGGACCTTCAGAGCTTTGTCGTGGTAGTCATATCGTGAATGGTCTGACCCTTTGAGGTGGGGGAGTGACATCTCGTGTTGAGGTGGCTCCACGTGGTTGAGGACATGGTACTCATATGGCTCTTCACATCCTCTTGGAAGGTGTTCCTATGGACATTTGGCCCTTGCATTGTTGTACTCTATTTCACATGAGAGCCCTTTGGATTGGAATGTCATAATCTAAGCATCTATAAACAATCCTTGTCAAAGCACAACATCCATACAAGATTGACTTTCGTGGCCATCATTTTTGTGCCAAGTGTATTTGATCAATGATCAAGTGGGGTAGGTTGATGGTGAGGTTCTGTGTCTCTACCAGATACAAATTGAACCATATCTTCTTGGGGGGCATTGTAAATCTGTCTTGGGCGAGAAAAGCAAAGTGTTGCATGCATATCTGAAGGTGTACCGCAATATTTGGTGTCATGGCAACCATGTCCTTTAGCTTGGTGAGGTTTCTATTTTTCATGTTATCAGGCACCAAGACCTCCTTCTCTATGGGTATGTGCATTCCTCACATATCCAAAACCTCGGGCACTGGGTTGTTGGTTAACATGAACCTCTTCAGCTCATTCCCCCTTGTGAGAGATGGGAGTACAAAAGTGCTTAAAGCTTGGGGATGCTTGCTATGATTCAAGGTGTTGATAAGATAGTAGAATCTCATGAAGTCGGGTTTTATGAGCTAAGCACTAAAGTATGCATCTAATCCTGCCTTCTGCCACATAGAGAGTAGTGCTCCTGCATTCTGTAACTTTTCAAATTCCCACATAAAGAAATGGTACTTGCCTTGCTTTCCATTGAATTTCAACTCTGCCTTCCAGAGGTATGATCCTTCTCCCAAAGGTCTTGCTACTTCACTAAACCAATGGGAAGCTTTGTTGATAGGCATGGTATGGCCGCTTAGGGGGTCCTTGCACAGCTAGGGATTCCTTGCATAGCTTATGGACATCTGCCTCCATGGTTGGCCAATATACCCCCAACCTTTGCAAAGTCTATAAAGTTTGATGTTTGGAGTGATCTTGTTGTAGTGCACCTACATGTACTATTTGCAACCACTTTGCATGTTCATCTTCATCTACACAACAAGCTAGTATGCCTTGATTGGTGTGCTTGTACATGATGCCTGCCATTATGTGATATTTCTGAGACCTCACCACTTCTTTATCTTTGGCTCTTAATATAGGATGTTTGGGTCCAAAGGTGAGGATTGGCACTATATTTTTGACCCATTCAGGCACTACCTCTAGATTGAAAAAGTAAGCATCAAGAAGATCATTTGACACTCCTTGAGGGGACTCTCCTAAAGTTAGTCTAGAAAGGTGATCTGCCCTAAGGTAATTTCTACCTTTCCTAACCACTACTTCAAAGTTGTATTCCATTAGTAAGAGGAACCATCTTACTAATCTGCCAATATTACAAGGTTTTTCATTAGATATAATAGTGCTTGATGATCTCTAAAAAATTTAAACTTGTTTGCAAACAAATAGTGTCTAAACTTTTTAACAGCATAAGCCTAATCCTTCTCTTTTAGTAGTAGTGTAATTTCGTTCATCCGCATTCAATTGTCTATTAGCATAAGCAATTGGGAGATCCATATTACCTTCACCAGTAGGTTGTGCTAATACACACCCAATTGCATAATTGGATGCATCCACATGAACATGGAATGGCTTGTTCCAATCTGGTGTAGTCAGGATTGGCGTTGAACATAATCATTGGTTATGCTCATTAAAGGAGTTTTCACATCCTTTCGTCTACTCAAAGTTTGTCATAAGGGAGTATAGAGGCTTTGCAATGATTGCATACATATGAATGAACCATTGATAATATCTGCAATGCCCCATGTAAGATTGTACTTCCTTAACATTCTTGGGCCCAAGTAGCTCTACAATAGCTCTAACTTTCTCCTCATCTGTGGATATGCCATCCTTTGACACTATATGTCCTAGAAGCATGCCTTGCCTGACCATAAAAACACACGTTTCTGGGTTCAGAAAGTTCTTACGTAAGAACTCTCTGAACACGTGATACATCAAACTTTGAAAGGTAGTTGCCACATTGGTGAGCCCAAATGGCATTACCCGAAAGGAAAATATGCCCTATTATGTGGAAAAAGCCATCTTGCGCTAGTCTTCTGGGGAAATGGCTACTTGTTTATGTTGATATATTTAGGTAGTGATGTGTGTGAACACACTAGTGTGAAGAGAGATGGTGGATGCAATCCGAAGATGAGTAGGTGCTGCTACAACCAGCTTCACACCAGCCAACTGAGACTTGAGAGTTGATTAGTAGACCCTTTGAGCTTCCTAAATCCACCAAAATATCAGCCAAGTACTTTGGAACATGTATCCCAAAAGTTTAAGTCAAGACAGACTAGTTGCGAAATGACTAGCTCCCAAAACTTGCTATTTTTGGACATACACCTGCTGGAAAAAATGAACAGTGCTCTCAACCTGGAAGGAATTAGAAACATTCCTTTTGGGCATCACAAATAGACTTAGCAAGCTTTCCAATCCAAGTTAAAACACTTCAAATGATGGATTGAGCACTGAGAACAAGTTTCAACAATTTCTGGAACCTCCCCACAATTCTCAGGGCTTTGCAGAGATAGACCAGTAAGCAGTAAAATGAAGATATCTCCAAACGTATTAATTCAATGACCTTGACAATTTATATGCACAAAGTAGACAGTATGAGCTATCCAACGCACTTTAAAACACTGAAAAAGAATCAGTAGAACTCGAGATATGACCTTCTGAAGGTACTGCTCTGAGTGAGTATAGCAGAGAACAAAACAGAGGAGTAGATGATAATAAATGTATAGATTCACATATGATTACAATCACATTGGCAATGAACCTTTGCACAATGGGAGTAGAATGATAGAGCTATGGAGTAAGCTCTTCAATCTCTACAAAATGACATCAAGTGGTCACGTACAAGGCTTGCTAATCACCTCTTCCTTCTTGCTCCTTTTATAGCTATTCTTGGAGGGAGTTTTGAATTCGAATTCGAATGGCTCCACTTAAAAGTGATCCCCAAAGTTAGGAGAGATTCCCTCAGCTCTAAATTTCGTGGTTTTAGGTAGTTAGAGCCACGAATTTGCTTTTACATCATGGATGAGGTAAGCCATCCTTTTCCTTTTTTCTTTTTCCATTTACAAGAGATAAAATGTACTCTTTTACAAGAGGTGTTCACATGACTACTCATGTGACTTACAAATGAGGATGATATCAAATATATCAAGCATGTAGGCTTGGGTAAAATGCACCAATAGCTCCCCCTCAAGCCTAACATGCTTGGCCTCCAAATAAGTCTTCAATTGTCCTTGATTTCTTGCAAGCCAATCATCAACTTGAATCTACTTAACTTTGTACCATCAAGAGCTTTAGTCAACATGTCGGCACATTGCATATCTGTAGAGACATAGGATAGTTGAATATCCTTGCTCATTAGCTTCTCCCTTATGTAATGGTAGTGGACTTCAATATGCTTGGTTCTAGCATGGTATACCGGATTAGCTGCTAGATGTAGTGAGCTTGTGTTGTCACCAAAAATATGAGGTGTTGAAAAATGAAGTCCAAGATCTGTGTACAAAGACTTTAACCACATGATTTCTTGAGTTGCATTAGCCAAACCTCTATATTCTGCTTCAGTAGAAGATAATGCCACGGTTGCTTGCTTCTTCGATGACCAAGAAATGATTTTTGAACATGCAAATGATATATACCCGGATGTGCTTCTTCTATCATCTTTAGATCCGGCCCAATCTACATTTGAGTAGACCTTTAGCTCAATATCTGAAGTATATGAATAGAACAAACCTTCATTCATGGTCCCCTTTAGGTACTTGAGGACTCTCTTGGCCGCTTCCATATGTGGTCTTCTCGGCTTATGCATAAACTAACTCAATATGTTAACACTATAGCATATATCCACCCTTGTGAGTGTTGCATAGTTCAAACTTCCAACCAAGCTTTGATAGCTTGTGATGTCTTCAATTGGCTCTCCTTCATAAGCACTAAGCTTATGATTTTGCTCCATAGGTGTACCTGCACACTTGGTATTTTCCATCTTGAACTTGACGAGCATGTCATGGACATACTTCCTTTGTGTGATGTATATACCTGAATCTGTGTAGATCAACTCCAATCCAAGAAAATAAGTGAGTGGTCCGAGGTCACTTATTTTGAACTCCTCCTTCATTTGACTCTTTACCTGTTTGATTCCTTCAAGATCATTGCCTGTGATAATAATATCATCAACATACACACATAAATAGATCACTTCAGATCCATTCCTCTTTATGAACAAAGAGGTATCCCCCTTGCTAGCTTTGAATCCTTGGTCCTACAAATAAGTCACCAATCTGAAATTCCAAGCTCTTGGAGCTTGCTTCAATCCATACAAAGCTTTCTTTAGTTTGCATACATAGTTAGGATGATGTGCATCCTCATACCCAGGAGGTTGTGCCATATACACTTCCTCATAAATCCATCCATTCAAGAAAGCATTCTTTACATCAAGTTGATAAAGATTCCAATTTCTAGATGCAGCAAGACTAATGAGAACCCTAATTGTAGGCATTTTTGCAACAAGAGAGAAAGTCTCCTCATAATCAATACCATGGGTTTGAGCAAACCCTTTAGCAACTAACCCTGCTTTGTGTCTATTTATACTTCCATATGGATTCCTCTTGATTTTGTATATCCATCGAGATCTGATTATCTTCATAGATGGCTTGTTAGGTACAAGCTCCCAAGTGTCATTCTCCTTCAAGGCTTCCATTTCTTCATCCATTGCATCTCTCCAAGCTTTCTTGCTTTGTGTTTCTTTGAATGTGGTAGGTTCTTCATTGGTTGAATCCTTTGCAATGTAGATTGAGTGCTTCGTGACCAAAGAAGTATCATAACCAAACCTCTCTGGTTTCTTCTTCTCCCTTGAAGACCTTCTAAGTGGTTGATGTGAGCTCTCGGGTCCATATGTAGCATCTTGCATCTTTGCTTTACCTTTGTTCTTCCATAGCTTTAGTCTTTCCAAGTCTTCTAGGTCAATCTCCAAATCACTTTCTTCAAGTTGCTTTGGTTCCTTTGGTTGAAGTGATGGAAAGTCTTCATCCAAAGTCATACGGCAGCTTCACTTTCCTGTCATCATCAAAGCATGATTTGTTTTCATCAAAAATTACATCTCTACTCACAGAAAATCTTTTATTGGTTGGATTGTACAATCTATATCCTTTTTGGTTTTGATCATAACCAATAAATACGCACTTCTCTGCCTTGGGATCCAATTTCCCTCTTACTTGAGAAGGAATGTGAGCATAGGCTAAGCATCCAAAGATTTTGCAATGCTCTAGACTAGGTCTTCTTCCATTCCACACTTCATATGGAGTGGTTCCATCTAGTGACTTAGATGGAAGTCTATTTATGAGATATATGGCTATCGACACAGCCTCTGCCCATAGGTAGTTCGGCAATCCCTTTTCGTTGAGCATGGACCTTGCAGCTTCGACAATATCTCTGTTCCTCCTCTCTGCTACACCATTGAGTTCGGGTGTATACCTTGTAGTGACTTCCCTTTTAATGCCTCTTTCATGCAAGAAGGCATCAAATTCAGAAGAGAAGTATTCTCCTCCACCATCTGATCTGAGTCGTTTCAACGTCCTACCTGTTTGGTTTTCAACAAGAGCAATATACTTCTTAAAGCAATTAAACACTTCATCCTTGTGCTTATTTTGTGCCATATCTCCAACTCTGTTAGAGTTTGAGATCCATAGCTAAACAAAGCTATGTTCTTTGTATCTTCCACTTCAAAAGTGAAAAGCCTTCCTGTCTTTTCTCCTTTGGCAATCCTTCGAAAGCCTTGCCTTGGGTCTTCAACATATGCTCCAAATCGATTGAATCTAACCTCCAATCCTTTTTCAACAATCTGTCCAACACTTATTAAATTTTTGGTAATTGTAGGGACATACAAAACTTTGCTTAAGAGGTTCATATTCCCATCTGATGTCTTCACATTACCTATCTTCTCCACTGAGTGCTTTGTGTCATCTCCTGTCTGCACTTCATGCTTGTTATGAGGATCTTCCAAATCAAAAAGTAAAGCCACATTTCCTGCTACATGGTTCGAGCATCCCGAATCAATGTAAAATATGTGATCATCATCCTTACCCTTCTTCGCTGATAGATTCATAATCAATAATGAATCTTCTTGACTTTGGTCCTCTGCATAGTTATTGTAATCTCTTCTTCCTCTATGGCCACTTTGATAGTTGTTGTTGTTGTTGTAATTGTTGTTGTAGTAGTTGTTGTTGTTGTAGCCTCCATTGTATCTACCTCTATTTGATCCATAGCCACCTCTATCGAATCCTCTTCCTCTTGAGTTCCTCGGGTTCCTGAAACATTCTTCAGTAGTATGGTTAGATAAGCCACATATGTTGCAAGGTTGAGATGATTGGAATCTCCCCCTGCCTTGCTTTCCACTTCTGCCTCTTCCTCTAGCTCTTCCTCTACCTGCAAAGTTTGCTTGGAAAGAGCTACCTTCATCTTCATTCTTCCTATTCTTTGACTTGTCCTTGACCTTAGCTTTATTATAATATAAGGCAGAAGTTTGATTACCTCTTGAGGACTCACCACCTTTGCTAATCTTTGCTTCATGAGTGAAGAGTTGGCCCATGAGTGTGTTGAGGTCGGGTACATGCATATCCATGTATAAATCCATGGCGGTTGTGAATGACTCCCACTTGTCGTCTCCTTTGATTCCATTCATGATTTGTCTAATGATTTGCTCCTCTTCAATTACCTCTCCAATGCTTCCAAGCTGGTCCGAAATCTCCTTCATCTTTGTGACATAATCAGTCACATTTTGCTTCGGGCTTTTCTTCATTGTTGTGAACTCCATCCACAATTGGTTCTTCCTTGCTCGAGTGTTGGAAGAGAAGAAAGAAGCAAGTGCATTCCAGGTCTCTCTTGATGTCTTGCATCCCTTGACATGAGGTAAAAGAAAATCAGAGATTGATTTTAGAATATAGGACCTTGCAAGTGCATCCTTCGAACACCAATTCGAAAGTCCTTCCACTTCTTCATGTGATGGTTGCCCTTTGTTCCTCATGGTTGGCATTGCTTCATCTCCGGATATGAATCCATATAGATTCCTCCCTTGAAGGTAAGCCTCCATTCTTAGAGACCATGCCGGGTAGTTGTTTCGATCCAATTTGTCAATTGTTGATGGAAATCCATCTCCCATGTTGCTTGACTATGCTCTGATACCACTGTAAAGAGACATGGTGGATGCAATCCAAAGATGAGTAGGTGTTGCTACAACCAGCTTCACACCAGCCAACTGAGACTTGAGAGTTGATTAGTAGACCCTTTGAGCTTCCTAAATCCACCAAAATATCAGCCAAGTACTTTGGAACATGTATCCCAAAAGTTTAAGTCAAGACAGACTAGTTGCGAAATGACTAGCTCCCAAAACTTGCTATTTTTGGACATACACCTGCTGGAAAAAATGAACAGTGCTCTCAACCTGGAAGGAATTAGAAACATTCCTTTTGGGCATATCAAATAGACTTAGCAAGCTTCCCAATCCAAGTTAAAACACTTCAAATGATGGACTGAGCACTGAGAACAAGTTTCAACAATTTCTGGAACCTCCCCACAATTCTCGGGGCTCTGCAGAGATAGACTAGTAAGCAGTAAAATGCAGATATCTCCAAACGTATTAATTCAATGAACTTGAAAATTTATATTCACAAAGTAGACAGTATGAGCTATCCAACGCACTTTAAAACACTGAAAAAGGATCAGTAGAACTCGAGATATGACCTTCTGAAGGTACTGCTCTGAGTGAGTATAGCAGAGAACAAAACAGAGGAGTAGATGATAATAAATGTATAGATTCACATATGATTACAACCACATTGGCAATGAACCTTTGCACAATGGGAGTAGAATGATAGAGCTATGGAGTAAGCTCTTCAATCTCTACAAAATGACATCAAGGGGTCACGTACAAGGCTTGCTAATCGCCTCTTCCTTCTTGCTCCTTTTATAGCTATTCTTGGAGGGAGTTTTGAATTCGAATTCGAATGGCTCCACCTAAAAGTGATCCCCAAAGTTAGGAGAGATTCCCTCAGCTCTAAATTTCGTGGTTTTAGGTAGTTAGAGCCACGAATTTGCTTTTACATCATGGATGAGGTAAGCCATCCTTTTCCTTTTTTCTTTTTCCATTTACAAGAGATAAAATGTACTCTTTTACAAGAGGTGTTCACATGAGTACTCATGTGACTTACAAATGAGGATGATATCAAATATATCAAGCATGTAGGCTTGGGTAAAATGCACCAACAACTAGGACCGTCGGGGCACTTTTTTCCCTCTTTAGGAGGTTTTTTTCCTCCGACTTGTATATACGCCTATTGCCCTAATGGGCTACTTATCTTTGTACATTCTCTAGTAATACGGTCAGTATTGTGTGTTGTGCTCCAAGCTTCTTCTTCTTCCTTGTGCTGTTCACGTGCTTCCGCAGACGTCTAGCTCCAACAATTGGTATCAGAGCAGGTCGTTGCTTCATCTAGGGTGCCATCGACACTCCTGCGTTTGCAGTCTCAGAATCGCACAAATTTTGGTGAGCATACTCAGCGTGTTTCCGAGATCAAAACAGCTTCGCTGTGTGGTGCCAAAATCGTGATCTGAACTCATTTCGGCCTCCGAACGCACTATCGTAGCGCTTGTGCAAGCTATTTCGTCTTCTTGTGCCAAAGGTATATACCAGTTTCTGTTCGCCAGTTTAAGCGTCTCGAAGTCTGCTACAGGTCTAGCAGAACTCGTCTGGGTAGTTCTGTTCAACTTGCTGAGATACATTCAATTTTCTGCATCAAGGTATTTTAGTCACCGTCCATGGCTGAAAGTAGTGATGTATTCCGTATGTTGGTTGTTGAGGATAAGTTGGATGGTACCAACTACCCATTATGGGCTTATATGATGCGACATGTTTTGGTTGCAAAAGGATTGTGGAACATTGTGCAGGGTGTTGAAAGATGTCATGTTACACCTGTAACGACAGGTACTACAAATACAGGTGCTGGAGCTGATGAAGATGGTGTCGAAGATGATATTGTGCAGATTCCTGTTCGTGCTGCTGTTTCTGTTGCACCTACTACAGAGCAGATTCATTGGGATGGCAGAGATGCCCAGGCACATGCATTGATAGCTTTGTCTGTCAAACGTGCCATTATTCCTCATATTCGCTCTTGTAGAACAGCTAGGGATGCTTGGGATACACTTACCACATTGTACCAAGCTAGGAATGAGGCTCGTGTTGCTTACCTCCGAAAACAGTTGGAGAGTGAGCACATGAATGAAGGTGATTCTATAGACAGTTTTCTAACAAAGATCAAAGATTTGAAGGAACAGTTGATTTCTGCTGATGAGGTTATACCAGATAGCTCACTTGTGCAGACCGTTCTGAATGGTCTTCTTGATTCATATCAGAGTTTTGCTTCTACTCTTCGGTTGATGATGAAAGGCAATCTGAATGCCTTATGATTTGAGGAGTTATTCTCTAATCTGTTGCAGGAAGATCAGTCTAGGCAGAACAGGTCCATTATGCGTATTGCAGATCAAGCTTTCCTGGCTAGTCCGAAGGGCAAAGGAAATCTGCAAATGCTGCACATTCGAAGAACCAGGATAGAGATGAGAAGAAATCAGAAAAGCAGAAATTGTTTTGCAAGTACTGTAAAGGGAATGATCATATCATAAAGAACTGTCCAAAACTGGCTGCAAAAGAGGCAAAGAAAAAGGAGGCTGGAATGGTTGTTGCAGAAGCCTCTACACCAAAAACAGAGTCTGCTAATCTTGTGCAGGAAGAAGAATGGGCGTTTACTACTGTTTGCAGTTTTGACCCATCTTCTCATGAGCAGTGCATATCTGCAGTGGACTCAGATGTTTGGTACTTTGACAGTGGGGCGACCAAACATATTACCTCGCAGCGTAGTTTCTTCTCTTCACTCGAGCCTACCCCTACAGGGAATACTGTCACATGCGCCAACAACTCCTCTTATCCTGTTATGGGAGTTGGTAAGATCATTCTGACTACTGCTGATGGTAGTTCTTTCACCTTGTCAGATGCTTTATTTGTGCCAGGGATCAAGAAGAATCTATTATCAGTTTTTGCATTAGCCAAGATTGGCTTGGTTGTGAAATTTGTTGATGACAGATGTACAGTTCATGATCTGTCAAATGGCGATGTTATTTCTAGAATTTTATGTCGTGGGCTATATAAGCTCATAGACTATGAAAGATCTGTGAATGATTCGGCATGTCCAGTTCATGATTCTCAGGCTATGTCAGATGCAAAGCCTCGGCATGCACGCTTTGGTTGTTATGCCTGCAGAAATCTGATATGGTGTCTTCTTTGCCCAAGCTTGAGGCACTTGGAAAACATGTATGTGAAGGCTGTATTCTGGGAAAAATGCAGCGTTTCTCCTTTCCAAAAGTTGGTTCAGTTCGGGCTACACAAAAATTGCAGCTTGTACATAGTGATGTCTATGGTCCTATGCAGACACCCTCTTTTGGGAATTACCTTTACTTCGTGATTTTCATTGATGATTTTTCTAGGCATGCATGGGTATATCCACTCAAAGCAAAGTCCGAAGTGTTTATGTGCTTTAAACAGTTTTTGGTTTTGGCTGAAAATCTGTCAGCATGTAAAATGGGCACCCTCCGTTCTGATCAAGGGGGAGAATATATGTCTTCTGATTTTAATGCATTTCTGGCTGAACATGGGATAAAACACCAGTGTATAGTGCCGTATACACCTCAACAGAATGGAGTTGTTGAACGGAAGAACAGGTCACTCATGGACATGGCGAGGTGTATGGTCAAGAGTCAAGCTTTACCACATAGTTTCTGGCTTGAGGCTGTCATGTGTGCAGCATATGTACTTAACAGGTGTCCCACTAAAGCGCTGCAGTCTATCACTCCATATGAGGCTTGGCATGACCGCAAGCCATCTGTTGCTCATCTGCGTGTTTTTGGTTGTTTGGCATATGCATTAGTGCCTGAACAACATCGCAAAAAATTGGATGATAAGGCAGTAAAATGTATTTTTGTTGGGTACAGTTCTGAAAGTAAAGGCTATCGTCTGTATCATCCACATACTAAACGCATTCTGGTTAGCCGTCATGCTGTCTTTGTGGAAGATGCTATTTAGCCATTGCTTTCATGTACTAAGGAGACATCTGTTAGCTCCAAAGACATGAATGATACCTTGATGCCTCTTTTTACAGGTGGACAGTCCAGTCCTGGTCCTAATGAGGCAACTTCTCAGCCTTTGTAGGTTCATACGATGATGCAGATCATTCTATTTCTGATGCAGATTTAAATGATGCACTTGTTGATGAGAGAGCTGATATTGAGCAGGCAAAAACTATGCCAAAATGGCTGGTGCAGACTTTGCGTGACAGCAAATTAGATGCACCTTTGTCATATCGTACTCGTTCAGGCTCTCATAGTGCCTCCTTTGCATCAGATTGCTATGTTATGGCTGCGTCCAGTCTCTGTGATGAGAATGAGCCTGTTTCTTTTGATGAAGCACAGAATTCAGAAAATTAGATGGCTGCCATGCAATCTGAATATGATGCTATAATGAAGAATGGTACATGGTCTTTATGTGACTTGCCTCCTGGCAAGAAGGCCATTGGCACTAACTGGGCATACAAGCTGAAGCGTAAACCTGATGGTACAGTTGACAGGTATAAGGCTAGGCTTGTTGCAAAGGGTTATGCGCAGGAAAGAGGCATTGATTTTGATGAGACCTTTGCACCTACATGCCGTATGACTACTGTTCGGAGCATTTCTGCACTTGCAGCCCATCATGGTTGGAATGTAAATCAGTTGGACATTAAAACAGCATTTCTGAATGGTGACTTGCATGAAGAAGTGTATGTTTTTCAGCCCCGAGGCTTTGTGCAGAAAGGGCATGAAAACCAGGTGTGCAGGTTAAAGAAGGCATTATATGGTTTAAAGCAAGCACCACGTGCTTGGTATGAGAAGATACATGCCTATCTGGTTGCACATGGTTTTGTGAACAGTCCAACTGAAAGCATCTTATATGTTAAGCGTGCTCATGATGTGCTTCTGATCATTGTTGTCTATGTTGATGACATGCTGCTCACTGGTCCTATTGAGAAGCATATTGCTGATTTCAAGGTTGATTTGCATGCCTCATTTGAGATGTCTGATTTGGGGCATTTGCATCACTATTTGGGCATTCAGTTTATGCAAGTTAATGGTGGAATGGCTTTGTGTCGAATGAAATATATTGACACATTATTGTAGCATTTTGGCCTTGAAGACTGTAAGCCTATTGCCACTCCTATGGAGACGGGTTTACGATTGAGTCTTCATGATGTTGGAGATGCATTTGATGTTGTTCTCTATCAGCAGGCTGTTGGATGCTTGATTTACTTATGCATTACTCGGCCAGATATTCAGTTTGCTGTCTCACATATGAGCAGGTTTATGCATTGCCCAGGAGTCACGCATTGGAAGGGGGTTAAGCGCATCTTTCGCTACTTGAGTGGTACTCGGCTACTTGGGTTGTTTTATCCCAAAAGGGGATCACTACCGCCAGATTTGCATGCTTTTTCTGACTCTGATTGGGCTGGTTGCTATGACACTCGTGTGTCCACTAGTGTTTTTTGCTTCATGCTTGGTAGCTCATGTATATCTTGGTTGAGCAAGAAGCAGCCTACTGTGGCCACTTCCAGTTGTGAGGCTGAGTATAGGGCAGCTTTCACAGCGACTATTGAGTGTGTGTGGCTCAGATGCCTTATGGCTGATCTGGGTGTTGGCCAGTCTTCTGCCACCACCATCTTCACTGATAGTCAGAGCGCATTGGCAGTTGCGAGGAACCCTGTGTTCCATGCTTGCACTAAGCACATTGAGGTGCATTATCACTATGTCAGGGAGAGGTTCTCTGCTGGGGAGATCAGCTTGGCATATGTGCCCACGCAGGAGAACATTGCAGACCTTTTCACGAAGGCTCTGCCTAGGGAGAAGTTTGAAGCTTTCCGCAAAGGTTTGGGCTTACTTCCTTTTGTGGAGTGATTTCCACATAGCTTGGCACTTCCTTATACATGAGTGCCAGCTCCTTGTTCACCGCATCACTCCCAGGGGGGATTTGTTGATATATTTATGTAGTGAGGTGTGTGAACACACTAGGACCGCCGGGGCACTTTTTTCCCTCTTTAGGAGGTTTTTTTCCCCCGGCTTGTATATACGCCTATTGCCCTAATGGGCTACTTATCTTTGTACATTCTCTAGTAATACAGTCAGTATTGTGTGTTGTGCTCCAAGCTTCTTCTTCTTCCTTGTGATGTTCACGTGCTTCCGCAGACGTCTAACTCCAACAGTTTATAGCTATAGAACCCATTGAGGAAGGGGTACACTTCCTTGCTTGCCACTCTTTCTAATAGATGTTCAGTGATGGGAAGTGGATAACTTTCTCTAATGGTGGTTGTGTTAACCTTCTTCAAGTTAATACATACATGTAACTTTCCATTCTTTTTTGGGCACCACTACAATGGGGGATACCCATTTAGTGTGCTCAATTTCATAGATGAATCCAGCTTCTACCAATCGATCGATCTCTTCCTTGATCTTGGTAGCATAGTTGTCATTATATGTGTATGGCTTCTGCTTAGAGGGTTTGGCCTCTAAGGTCATGGGAATCGTATGTGAGCATATGTCAGGGTCTACACCTTTTAAGTCCTTGTAACTCCAAGCAAATAAATCTCTGTATTCTCTTAGTAGGGCAACCAACTCTTGCTCCTCTTCCTCAGACAGGTTCATGTCCTATGTACGTACACTATTGTTCACCTTCTTCTATGGTCACAACAACTTTCTTTGTGATTTCTTTGTTGTCATAGGCCTCTCCTGTGAGTGCTTCTTTTTTAGGCATTCTTATCATGACTTTCCGATCCTTACTTCTTAAAATTTTGAGGGACCTCAAACAAAGATTCTTCCTCATCTAGTGAGACTTCTCTCTTCATTCTTTTATTACCTTCACTCTTGGTGGTTACTTGTGTGGCTAATCTCACATCATTTGTAAGCTCTTCATGTCTTTAAAGGTGAGCTTCCACTATGTACAGGAATTCCTCTTCCGATGCACAAAAAGGATCCATAATAATTGATTCTAAATCTGAATCACTTTCTCCATTGATCGCATCCATACTAGGCTCACTAATTGGCTCTATCATGAAGACTAAAATTTCATAGCCATCTTCATCATATTCTAGTGTCCATTTCTCTTTGTTGATGGCTACATCCATTGTTGCTAGGATTTCTACCCAACCAGGAGGTTCAAATTCTTTGTCTAGAAATACTATCGGTGCATAGGTTGGGCCTTGAATTGATCTATGGGTTTCCTTCACACCTACCTCTCTGGCCTTTTCTCTCTTCTCTTCTTCTACAGCAACTTTACACATCCATAAGTGAGTGTCCTCATGCATCCAAGAGGATCCTGATCCTATGGAATGCACTGACATTGTCTTGTCTGTAGCTCTATGGATGGGATTCCATTGAATAGGGGCACATCTCTATGAGATTAGTCGTTGAAATTGACTTTGGTTGTCACACCTAAGTGTTGCAAATACAATGAATTGGTCCCCCAATCTTGCACTACTTGCAATTGTCTCATGAATGGTCTTCCCAAAATCATATCATAGGCTTGATTTTTGCTAAAGTTGCATATGGCAAAAGTATGCTCAAACTCTACACTACACGTAGTGAGAGTTATCCCTTCTAGCAGCCCTAAAGGTCTCTCTATGTGACCATCAGCCATTTGCAGTTTCATTCTCATTGGCCTGAGTGCTGGTTTGCCCCAACGCTTCCATAAGGAAGTGGTAGCAATTGCAACTCCTATGCTTGAGTCCAAAATAGCCTTAGTGATGTAACCTTGATGAGTGATTAGAAGATAGGTGTTTCCTTCTTCTCTTTGCTCATGTCTCCTATCTTGTCCAAGGGTATCTGTGGCAATGTTCGATGTGATCCTACTTGGGAATGAGGTTTTGCTACTTCTGGCACTTGATTGGCTACATGTTTCCACAATTCTATCTTAACCTTGAGTAGCTCCTCTAAAGTGAGATTGTACTGCACTTTAATGTTCTCACTACCTCTGTATTCCTAGGTATGACTGAGTCTTCATTCCTTATCATGGTCGTAGGTGCTCTCATACAAGTGGACTTTGCTTCCCATTGGCCTGTGAAATGGGGTAGTTCTTATAAGAAATTATACTTGAAGTCTAATCGCTCACTTGACTGGGAATCCTCATTTTCTCCATAAATAGAAGCAATATCTTGTGGGAATTGGTCGTGTAATCATCCACAAGTTCAATGGGAGGAGGATTTTCACTTTCTTTTGCCAATTTCCCTTCTTGAGTCTCTCTTAGAAATTCTTGGGAATACTGATTCATAGAAGAAGTTTCTGGTTCAGTGGAATTAGGCACATAAGCTTCCTCTGGAGGGATTCTTGTTCTTTCACTTGCCTTGTCCTTACCTTGGAAGTTGACTTCCTTCCCAGATTTTGCAGTTAAACTCTCCAATCTTTCTAATAGTCCATCAAAATGAAACTAAGTCTTAGCTGAACTAGAGTAATTGAAGAGGCAACTAGCTTCAAACATGGTTTGAGCCAATTCTACCATCGTAGCACAAAGCTTGGTTTGTTCCATCTCTAGGTCAGCTCTAGGGTAACACTTTTCATGATATGTTATGTCTGGCCCTTCTTGGATTCTAGCTTGACATGCTTTAAGCATCATGTATAAGTCCTTTGGAGTGGGATCTGCTAAGACTGATCCTACTATAGGTGGTGGTGCTATCTGAGGTGGATTAGAAGGTGGCAGACTAGAATGTGGTGGGGATATTGGTGGTGGTGGTATGAGAGAGTGCATTTGAGGTGTGAGATCAACTATTTTGGCATAAGCTTTCCTCCAGCTCACTCATCTTGTTAGACCATTGCCTTTTCATTCTTTCACGACTATCTTTCCAAGCTTTAGTTCTTTTCTTTGTTATACTCAGTCTCATTGACCTCAAAACTCTTTTCTTGACCTAAGCCTTGGTTCTGTTGTAATGGTTGATCTCTCATGACCACTTTCACTGGGGCAGTGGAAGTCATACTTCTAGAAGAATCAACTACCAACCCAATAATGTTAATGGGAGTGATCTTTGGTGCATTTTTTGGGTTCTTCGAGTAGTCTCATAAGAGGTTCTCTTTCCCACAATCTTTACAAAAACCTTGAATTGTCACTAATTGGGGTTGTATGGATGCAGACATAGGGCAATCACGAATGAAGTGATCACCTTGGCATCTGTACCATGGTCCTCTAGGTGCTTGGGGTCTGATCTGCCTAGGTTGGGGCCTAGAGTTAGGATTTGCACACATGACATTAGCATATTCGGCCTGCCCACTACATTCACTAGGGTCTTTGTAATAGTATGTCTCATTATGCTCAGGTGACTGCATATAGTAAGCATGTGGCCTATCGACAAGAGTCGAGTCGAAACTATGATCATTCAGATCACTCCCTAAAATCAATGGTGATACTGGCACTAAGGCTCTATTCAAGTTTTCTTCAGTGGCTTCATACTTCACTGGGATCATATTGGCGGGAGGTGGATGTTGTTGGACTAACATAGGCTGAGGCCTTTGTTGAGCCTAGTAGGGTGGTTGATAGGGTTGTTGGGGCCTACCATACTACTGTGGATACTAATTATGATATCTCCCTTGTTGTGAATATGGTTGTGGATAATTTTTTCTAACAGCTTGCTTGTTATAAGGGAAGTCTTGTGTGGTGTGGTTAGTGTACCTCCTTTCTATGGTGTAGTATTGGTTGTTAGGGTTCACTTGGGGTTGAGCCATGATTGGACACACATTAGCCATATGGTCTCTGCCGTAGGTTTAGCATCATCTTACTAGGGCAAATCTAGGTATCTGTTTACTAGAGACTCCTAACTTCTAAGCTACCTTCTCTGCAAGTTTCTCAATAAATGTGGATTGTTTCGAAGTGAGGCTAGTTGAGCTATCTGGATCTTTATAGATTTTTGAAAGCTCCAGTTCCTCCCCTAGATTATCTTCAATGTCTATACACATTCATACACATTGTTGTATTGATCTAGGGCCCTTTAACTACACATAAGATCTCAATTTGGTACTTAACAATCCATCTAGGAACAAAGCCACTTGTTTGGCTTGAGTAGGTAACTCTCGCACTGGGCATCTCTCTAGGTATTGTCTAAACCTTCTTCCTACAAGTCTAATTGTTTCTTGGGGTGTTTGTTTGAAGCTATGTATCAGCGAAGAAGTATTGTGTCTGATGCCACTCTTAGAAAACTCCGTGATGAAGGATTCTAGCCGTTGGTCTATGTTTCTGAATTGCCTCTGATGTAGTGGTTCAAAACCAAGTCAAGGCATTATTCTTGAGTGCTAGTCCAAAATCATTGTATTGTGTGAACAAATCATCAGCTTGCTCAACTCTCAAGACTTGCCTAAATTCTGCCATATGATCATAAGGGTCTCCTGTGCCATCGAAATAATTCTTCATAGACTTGACCAGTTGTGTAGGCATTAAGGTCCTCATGTGTTCTCTAGGTCTTGGCAGAGGGAATTCATCTACGTGTCTATGATTTCTTGGGTCTCTATGTCTGTCGTTTTCCATTCTATCCATGTATGTTCCCGTTCTTTCTCTTCCCACTAGATTGGCAAAACTTACCTTGTGTCTATCTCTACTTCTGTCCCTCTGAGTTCCATGAGCCCGGGAGGTTCCAGCTTCTTGGTGACCATAAGAGACATTGGATCTTGGTTGGGGAAATACAAATTCACCTTTCCAACTATAGGCATGCCTGCCATGCTCCGAGACCACAAAGACCCTCTCTGAAGTATTATCTAAGTAGGTCACTTTGCCTGGGTATCAAGATCTTTGAATTCATATATTGTAAGCATTCCCACTTCATTAGACTGGTCAAGTTTATACCTCCAAAAATCCTCGTTGGTATCTCAGTTTAAGAACAAATCTCTGCTCTTATTGTCTTGGGGAACCCATTCTGGAGTGATTATTCTAGTCAGGATTGATTTGCCTTGAGGGGTCTTTGGCTCTCTTCCTAAGTTCCCTTGCTCTATGTCACCTATTTCAGCCTCCGAGATTATGTTGCCAAATTCATATGTCCTATTTGGTTGGTTGGTGACAACATACATGGTCCCTTCTTTATCTATGTATGCACCATCTTCAAACTTGACTACTGGATGTTCTAGTCATATGGGTTGATCTGAGTTTTTAATTTGGACAACATATCTCCTCAGATTGTCCTCATAAATGTGAGCACCTAATCAGTTGGTCCTGATGTATTCCAATTGAGTCTTATAAGGTCCTTCTGGCTTTTCTAGGTATGCCATTCTTGAACTACCTATGGGTCTCTCCATGCTATACAACATCTCAAAGTCACTTGTTTCTTAACTTAGAGCATATGGGTAATCACTCAATTGTTGGCCCCAAGACCTAGTTGTATGATTGACACTAGCTTCAGATGATCTGAGGCTTTGTCTATCTCATCCTAGATATATTCCCAACCTAAGGTTCATAAGCTTTGGTGGTTATCCCCATTTTTCCCAGTACAAACTCCTTGCAGAGTCCTTTTGTATTAGTCACTAATTCTTTTTACTTCCCTTAGGCTGTCACTTTCTTGTCCAATAGGTTCTCGTCGCAAGGAATACTTAAGTTTTATCGTGCTTAAAGTTTGATCACTTGATTGATTTACTTTCACTTTAAAGTGTGTTGTAGAACTAAATCAGAGGGGGTTGACAATGATCCAACCTCAAGTTGCTTATCCCTTGCTTGCGCTTGATTTCTCAAGACAATCGTTCTCAAGCTTGCAATATGCTCGGGCTCTTGACACCCTTCAATGCTCTCAATGGTCCTATAAAAGTCCCAAAGTTAGCTCAAGATTTTAATCTAATTGACACAACAAACCATCTTCAGTCATGTGATTCAAAGACCCAATTTTGCTGTCTTTATGAAAATTTCCCTTCCTCAACTTTCTCACCCCTATGGAAGGTCAACATCAAAATACCATATCTATATCTATCGAAAGAAACTTTCCAACAAGCCCAAGATCGCCCCGATCGGATTTTGTATGAGAAAGTTATGTATGTTCAAGGTTCTGGGGTTAAAACAGGGTTAAAAATAGGCCAACAAGAAAACAAGATCTTTTGAATTATCTGCTTGGGGCCCTCACTATGCACCCATTGCTTGAAATTTATGCTCAAAACTGAACAAATTTTGAAAATTAAAAAAACCCTAAAAATCAACCAAATTTGCTTGTCAATCACGATCGACAGGGCTGTCAATCGTGATGGATAGATCTGTCCGTCATGGCCTATCAATCGCAATGGATAGTGTCAATCGTGATTGATGGTGTCAATCATGACGGATGAGTCCATCGCGATTGATGGTGTCGGCCATGATTGATGGAGTCAATCACGATGGATAGAATTCCTCAGGGTGTTTTGCATGAATTTGTGTCAATCGTGGCCTATGAGTCGCAATGGATAGGTTTCTTCTCCCACTGGAAACAGTGGACTTGAGGTAGGCTCCGGTCACGGCTCTCATGTGTCTGTGTAAGCATAATGATAGGTGTCAATCGCAATTTTTCAATCGGTCGCGATGGTCAGGGGTATTCATCGCGATGGACACCTGTCAATCGCAATGGATAGGCAATCTGTCGTGGATGTCAATCACGATTGACTGATTTTTTTTACTTTCTTTCATAGCTATGTGTCAATCGAGGTTCTATCCATCACGATGGACAGAGGTGTTCATTGGGGTCTATCAATAGCGATGGACACTATCAATCATGATTGATGGTGCCAATCGTGATGGATAGAGAAAATGCAAATTTTTTTTATTTTTTTGTGCAAATGTGATGTGCAAGGTCTCTAGACTATGAATGTGCAGTGCATGACCGATTTTTCTATCAATCACGATTGATAGAGGTCAATGCCTCGGGACCTGTGTAGAGCTTTTTCGTACTTGTGCAAGTGGCTAGAAATGCTATGGAAGCTCATACCTATAAGAACATTCAAAAAACATGCAAAAACACTACACGCAAACTCGCTCTCTCACTCTCTCTCACAATGTGAGGAGATCCACCTCATAATTGTCAATCCGTGGAGACCTGAGGACTAGTATGATGACTATGAGCAAGTGAAGGCACAAGTGCGTGAGTGAGAAGCACACAAGCATGCATGCATATACACATACACGCACACAAGGCAAGACAAAGAGTGGAACAATGGAATCTTCTATTAGCAAACTCCAAAAAAGTATACAAAGCTCAAAACTAGCTTCAATATACAACTAGCTAACCCCCAAAAATGAGCTGTCTAGTTCTTTTTATAGTTTTTGACTAGCTTTTGGCCCTATCCACACCTAGTGTCCAGCTTAGTTAAAAATTAGGTTCCAAGGCTTATTTGAGGGCTCAAACAGTCTAAAAATTATGAAAAATTGTATGTAGCTACTTCTAATACTCCTCAAGCTCGAGGACTGCTTGGCTTGAAAAAACTGGAGTAGGAATAATAAAAAAATGGTATTTACAATGGTGGGAAGTGACTAAAATCATTGTCTAGGAAATATTGTCTCCGTGAAAAATTAGGTGGCATGTCAAACAGGTAAAGAATCAAATGAAGGATGAGTTCAAAATAAGTGATCTTGGACAACTCACTTATTTTCTTGGATTGGAGTGAATCTACATAGGTTCAGGTATATACATGACACAAAGGAAGTATGTGCATGACATGCTCATCAAGTTCAAGATGGAAAACACCAAATGTGTAGATACACCTATGGAGCAAAATCATAATTTTAGTGCTTATGAAGGAGATCCAATTGAAGACATCACAAGCTATCAAAGCTTGGTTGGAAGTTTGAACTATGCAACACTCACAAGGGTAGATATATGCTATAGTGTTAGCATATTGAGTCAGTTTATGCATAAGCCGAGAAGACCACATATGGAAGCGGCCAAGAGAGTCCTCAAGTACCTAAAGGGGACCATGAACAAAGGTTTTTTTTATACATTTACTTCAGATATTGAGCTAAAGGCCTACTCATATGCAGATTGGGCCGGATCTAGAGATGATGGAAGAAGCACATCCGGGTATGTATCATTTGCAGGTTCAAAAATCATTTCTTGGTCATCCAAGAAGCAAACAATAGTGGCATTATTTTCTATTGAAGCCAAATATAGAGGTTTGGCTAATGCAACTCAAGAAATCATGTGGTTAAAATCTTTGTATACAGATCTTGGACTTCATTCCTCAACACCTCACATTTTTTGTGACAACACAAGCTCACTACATCTTGCAGCTAATCCGGTATGCCATGCTAGAACCAAGCATATTGAACTCCACCAAGGTTGGATCGGAACGTGTTCCATATAGGTTTGGAATGTTTGGAACGTTTGGTATGGAACATGAATTCCACTAAATGTTCGGAATGTTTTCATATATTTATTGGAACGTTTTGTAAAAAATGCAAGTTCCATTAGAAATATGATACATTTTTTTAATATAGCTTTACTTTATCATTGGAAAATATGAAAAGGACTACATGCACATAATTTGAGGAAATTTTCAGCAATGGAACATGTGAGCAAGTTGCATGAAGGTGATGACTCATTCATGTGTGTGGCTACTTGCATTGTTATCTCAGCTTATGTGTGTTTATGTGTGTACACACACACACACACACATATATACATATATATATATATATATATGTGTGTGTGTGTGTGTGTGTGTGTGTATACATACATACATTCATTCATACATACATCTCTTTCTCTCTCTCTCTCTCTCTCTCTCTCTCTCTCTCTCTCTCTCTCTCTCTCTCTCTCTCTCTCTCTCTCTCTCTCTCTCTCTCTCCCTCTCCCTCTCCCTCTCCCTCTCCCTCTCCCTCTCCCTCTCCCTCTCCCTCTCCCTCTCCCTCTCCCTCTCCCTCTCCCTCTCCCTCTCCCTCTCCCTCTCCCTCTCCCTCTCCCTCTCCCTCTCCCTCTCCCTCTCCCTCTCCCTCTCTCTATCTATCTATCTATCTATATATATATATATATATATATATATATATATATATATATATATATATATATATATATATATATATATATATATATACACATACATATATATACATACATATATATATATATATATATATATATATATATATATATATATATATATATATATATATATATATATATATATATATACACACACACACACATATATATATATATGTATATATATATATATATATATATATATATATATATATATATATATATATATATATATATATATATATATATATATATATATATATATATATATATATATATATACATACACAAACACACACATACACACACACACACACATATATATATATATATATATATATATATATATATATATATATATATATATATATATATATATATATATATATATATATATATATATATATATATATATACAGGTAACGTTCCATAACATTCCATATCTCGACGTTTGGTACGGCACCACGTTCCGTATGCGTACCGTACGTGCCGTACCAAACGTTCCGTACCACCTTGAACTCCACAACCATTATGTAAGGAAGAAGTTAATGAGCAAGGATATTCAACTATCCTATGTCTCTACAAATATGCAATGTGCAGACATGTTAACTAAAGCTCTACAGATATGCAATGTGTTGTTGATGGTACAAAATTGAGTAGATTCAAGTTGATGACTGGCTTGCAAGAAATCAAGGACAATTGAAGACTTATTTGGAGGCCAAGCATGTTAGGCTTGAGGGGGAGCTGTTGGTGTATTTTACCCAAGCCTACATGCTTGATATGATTTGATTTATGTTCATTTGTAGTCATATGTGTAGACATATGAACACCTCTTGTAAAGGAGTATATTTTATGTCTTGTAATTGTGAAAGAAAGAATGGCTTAATTCATCCATGATGTAAAAAGGAAGTTATTTGAATTCAAATTCAAAATTAGCTCCAAAAGTAGCTATAAAAAGAGCAAGAAGGAAGTCGCCATTAGACAACTTGATTCATGCCCACTTCATGTTCACTTGTAGTGATTGAAGAGCTTACTCCATATCTCTATCATTCTACTCCCATTGTGAAAGTATTCATTGCCAATGTGGTTATAATTACATGTGAATATATACATTCATCATTTACTTATTCTCTGTTTTATTCTCTATTATACTCACTCAGAATAGTAACTTCGGAAGCTCATATCTCGGGCTATACGTAACGTTTTTCAAATTCTTAAAGTGCATTGGATTTCTCTCTAAGTCACAAAATTCCATGGTCATTGGATTTACTATTTATGAGAAATATATATATATATATATATATATATATATATATATATATATATATATATATATATATATATATATATATATATATATATATATATATATATATATATATATATTATTAATTATATATTTTATGTGTTGCATGTGTTTAAACTTTAAAATATATAATTTATAATATATAAAACTATAATATAGTATGTTATTATGTTACTATGTAGTATGTACATGTGTGAGTTTGATTGTGTGTGTGGGGGGGGAGGGGATGTGTGTGTTTGTATAAATAATAATATTGTGACCTGTATTGTGTGTGTATATATTAATAGTTATATGTGTTGTCACTTGTGTGTATAATATATACATGATATTACATTGTGTGTGTGCATATTATATATATATATATATATATATATATATATATATATATATATATATATATATATATATATATATATATATATATATATATATATATATATATATATATATATATATATGTATGTATGTATGTATGTGTGTGTGTGTGTATGTATGTATGTATATGTATGTGTGTGTGTGTGAATAATGAACTATTATATACTATAGTTGCAAGTTGCAATGGGCCAAGAAGCATGTGATTGGTCATTGAACAGTGAATTTTGAGGCAATAGAGGTGACTGACTCCTGAGGCATGTTGTAGTATTGTACCTTGACCAATGGGATTGGATATTTGCTTTTTGTCAAAAGCTTGTGAATCAAGGAGAGAGTTGAAAATTCACGGGATAGAGCAAGACATGAATCACATTAACGTAGTGAAGTACAATAAGCACTTAAATCTTAGCACAAAAAGGTTTTTTTTAACACATTGTTTGATATGTATGGTACAATACTATACCATTTCTTAAAATCATACTGAACATAACAATATGTGCGTATTGGTACTACCTTGGATAGTACATATAGATGTCTTGGGTCCTACAAAGGCCACATCCATGGGAGGTTGTAGGTTTTATGTCACATTCATTTATGAGCATACATAAAAATTATGGGTATACTTAATGGAGAAGAGTGAGGTGTTTACTCACTTCTAGAATTGCAAGGTTATGGTGGAAAAACACACATGGAAATATATTCAAACATTAAGATATGATGGAGGAGGTGAATGCATATCAAATTAATTAAAAAATTTTATTAAGAGTCATGGAATTCAAAGGCAAATTTCAAGCAAGTACACACCACAATAGAATGGCATTGTTGAATGTAGAAATAGAAAAATTTCAAAAATGGCAAGAGCCTTGATAGCTGAGAAAAATATGCCTCATTGTTTTTGGGCAAAAGGTATGCACATTGTTGTATACATTATGAATAGAAATCCAATTGTTGTTGTACATCAAGTAGCACCTGAAGAGAACTTTAAAGGTAAAAATTCAAACTTAATACACATGAAAGCATTAGGTTGAATTGCATATGTACATGTTCTGGATGAGATGAGGAAAAATATTGATCCAAAAGCAAAAACATGTATCTTTATTGGGTACTCACTTGAGCAAAAGGGATATAAATGTTCCAACCCACTCACATGAAAAATGAAGGTAATCATAGATGTTTAATGAAATATCAAGAGTCTATTCTAATGCAAAAGAAGGACTTAATGTTGACCCAAATGATAAAGAAAATGTTGAGAAAGTCAAGTGTAGAGCCTATATACAAGGTTGCAAGTGGGCTTACAAGGTAAAGCATAATGTTGAAGGTAGAATAAGTTAGGTATAAAGCACGATTGGTAGAAAAAGTATATGCACGGGCATATGGCATCAACTATGAGGAAACTTTTAGTTCTATAGCTAAAATGGCTATTGTTAGGGAACTTATTGCATTGGCAATAGCAAAAGGATGGATTTTGCATCAGATGGATGTGGAAAATGCTTTCTTACATGGTGAGTTGTACGAAGAAATATACATAGGCCAACCACAATGATATGAGGATTAGAAGCATCATGAATATGTTTGCATATTGAAATGGTTTTCTTTTTCACTTGGGAGTGTTGTTATTAAATGGAACAGTAAGAAGTACTACATTGTTGCTTTTTCAAGTACAAAATTTGAGTATAGAGGTGTTGTAAAGGGAGCATGTAAGGCATCATGGCTAGAGATGGTACTTGCATATTTAGGTGTATAGGTGCAAAAGCCTATGACCGTTTATTGTGATAATCTTAGCAACATACAGTTAGCACAAAATCCTGATTTTCATCCTAGGACAAATCATATAGAGGTACATTATCACTTCATCAGGGGAGAAGGTATTTCTAGGTGATAATGCTCTTGTTTATGTGAGCACAAATGAGCAGGTTGTTGATATTTTCATTAAAGCACTTGGAGTAGAGAAGCTAAAGAAGTTTCAAAAGATCCTTGGATCATAGGACATGATCTTGAGCCTGAGGGGAAGTGTTGAGATATCAAGCTCTACATGTGATAATCGAGGATGACATGTATCACTTTTCATTTCTTTGAGATGTAAGGTGGTTACGTTCATATATGTCATGGATATATTTTATGAGCGTCATTGGATTTATCTACAGAGTGATGGCACATTTTTTTCTTTCCGGCTCATTCATTCGCGGACACTGGTTTTCTCTAGGAATTTCTTTTTTTATATTGTACTAGTTATATTATTGTAGCCATTCTTGTACATTCTCTTTATTAGAAGAAGTAGAAGATCTTTCTTCCTTGCTTCAATTTGTGTGTGTTGCTCTCCTTGTGTGGAAGAGTGTGTGAGAGCTCTCTTCCTTATCTCCTTTCTCTTGACTAGGACAAGTCACATAAAAATCATAATAGCATCAAATTGTTGGAGTATGGGGGGGCAAGAATGCACACATACAACATGAGGAAGAAGAAAACCAAACTTAGTAGCACAATATAAAGTGTATTACTAAGTTTGAAATATACAAAGATAACTATCCTATTAGGTTTATGGGATATGCATACATGTGCAAACACACACACACATGCATCAATGCACACACTCATATATGCAATTTTAAATGCACATAACTATATATTCACACACATAGCATACACTTCTATGCACTCATGCACACATGCACCTATGCACCTATGCACCTATGCACACATGCACTTGTGCATGCACACATACCTTTGATTCATGGATGCATGCACGTGTGCATAGGCATGCAAAGGCTTGTTTACTTATGCACACATTTTTACAGTTATGCATATGCATATGCAGGCATACACAAACACACATATGCATGTACATGTATGCATGTATGTATACATGCATGCATGCATGTTGGTTATGTTAGTACACATTGGTTGTGATGTGTATTAACATATCAACATATATCAAGACACTTACTTTCTCTTTAGGACTTTTTTTTCCATTTTTTATTTATCTATGCATTTCAAATCGATTCATTATATTTTGTACATCATAGAATTAATGATATCATGCCTTAAGCTCCTTGATTTTTTCTTCCAAAAATTCAATAATTAGTATAAGATGAAATTGTTGCTTCTTCAATTGTATCATTAATTTATTGCCCACTACCTTAGGTCTCTATGAAATTTGATGAACATTATGAGATTGATGATTGCATTTGGGAACCTTAAAGACCTTGATGTGATTACCTTGATGTGATTAGAGACCGGATCTGGTACTATTTTAGACCTTTTATCGCACAATCATAACTATTATGAAAATAATTTTCTCCTTTTGTAAAGACATTTACTTGGATTTTCACTCTCTAGTATTTGTGCCTTGAAGCTTGCTACAAGTATAATGGAGCTTTTTAGAGTGTTGCTCATAGTTTTGGCAAATGATTAGAGATATGCATTAATTTACAATCCTTGGCCAATATGATAGTATTTTGAATGTTGGTTGTTGAGGATTAGATGGTTCCCATTACTTATTGTGGTCATATACGATATGTAATATAAAATGGCTTATGGAACATTATGCATATTGTTGAAATATATGTGATATGGAGGTCGTTGCAAGTTTTAATATTGTACTTATCCAGTATAGAACTGTAATCCCTTATCATTCTAGAGTGACTTCGACAAGATGTAGAGATGCATAGGTACATGCCTTGATGGTTTTGTCTATCAAGCGTTCCATTATCATATATTCACTTGTGTAAAACAATGAAGGATCCGTTGGATACCCTTGCCATATAATACTTGGTAAGAAATAAGGCTTATGTCCTCGACCTCAAAATCAATCAAAGAATGAACACATGAAGGTTATTCTATAAATAATTTTTTGACAAAGATCAACTTAAAAGAGTAATTGATTATTGTAGATCTTTTTTTTTTTAAGGTTTCTTGATTCTTATAGGAAATTTCTTCTATTCTTTATTTGATTAATAGTTATTATTTGAAGAGTTGGTTTTCATATTACTACAAAAGAGCAATCTAGATAGAATATGCCATTATGTGTGTTGAGGTTTAAGTTTCTAGTTAGAAGGGCAAGGAAAAACAAGCCACTCTAGAAGTGGGAAATTTTTAGTGCAACATAGTCAAAAAAAAAAAAAAAAGATCGATGAAAAGACAGAAAAGTAGAAAGAGTTTAGTAAGTGTTAAAGGCCAATGATCATGTCATTAAGAGCTTTCGCAAAGTGGTTGCAAAAGAAGAAACAAACAAAGAGGCATAAATGGTTGTTGTAGATGTCTTTCCTTCAATGGTTGTCATAGACGCTTAGTAAAATATCTTTCTTTAAAGCATTCCTTGAGTGATGCAGCAATGCCACTTATAAACCTTTTGACTCCAATTATAGAGGTTTCCTCATAGTATGATGAACAGCGAGAGGAACATATTGACAGAACAAAAAAAAAATCAGAATATCTTGATATACTTGTGAAGCCCCTTCTTATCTCTATCATAAGTCACTTTTTGCCCAATTTCATAAAAGTGACTTCTTTTCCCAAAACTCTCTTACGGGTTAGCTCATATGATATCGATGCAAACGCGTCCATACATACAATCATTTACATGCACAAAATATTACTTAAATATTTCATCATACAAACACACATTTGTATAAACACCTATATATGTAGGTATGTATGTATGTATGCATGTATGTGTGTATGTATGTATTTGTGTGTATGGTGTGTGTATATGGGTACACACGTGTCTGTGCATTCATTACACATCTATAAGTACACAAAATAAGTAGATGTTGATCCAATTCACTTTTACAACACATCCACTCTATAACCACATTCAATGCATACATACAATTTCATTTCATTTCATTTGGAACACTACATCTCTTTTGTTTCCTTTGAAGAAGCGATAGATAGATGGAATACAAATCCATTTGACAACATGCACATATAGGTGTGTATTTGTATGAATGTGTTCATATGTGCATCTCTCGCATAAGAACATGTATTCATGCATACATATTCCATATGCGAACAATCACGCAAGTGTCGCATGTGTGCACATCTACCGAGTATGTGCCACATGCATGCATACACGTTGCGTGTTCGTTTAAGTATTCATGTGTGCATAAGTGTGTGCATAAGTGCTATGTGCATGCATACAATTTATGTGTGCATGCATACATGGTATGTACATATGCATGTAGGTAGTACATGCATATCCACGTATGCATGTAATTACATGAATGCATACATGTCTACACGTGATTGTGTATGGAATATTGAAGATCGCACACATGCACATGCATGTGTGCACCTATACATGCACTTCACACACATACGTGCATCTAGACAGCTGTTCAGATGGATCATAAACTGCCTCTCAAGCTAAATACGCACAGATTACTTAAAGAATTATAATATAAAACTTACCACTTGGGGGACATTTGAAGCACTTCCCAGTGACTTATTAAGAAAGGAGGCGGTGAACTGTTCCATGAGATGATGATAGATAGAAAAATTCACCCCGTTCCATGAGATGTTGATAGACAGAAAAATTTACATTCGTTAATCACGTACAAAAAGATGCTCTATGGAAAGATAACAGAAAAGACATATCCAAACTTCAGCATCAATCACCTAGAAGCATTGGAAATTTACCACTAAATTTCTCTTGCGTTTTCTTAGACAAATGCCATTGCAGCAAAGAATATGAAGCCATCATTAAATATCATTTTCAGTTCCTGATATTGATGACAAATAATATAGTGGATATTGCGTAAGAAATTGAAAAGCATTTTACAAAGCCTTTAGACGTTAATTCACTTTCCTCAGATACAAATGTATTATTCAACCAAATGTAGTTAAACAACATAAATATAGCAGCTCATTGAAAACCGGTGCATGACTACCAGAAATGAAACAGTATTATAGGTCTTGCTTTTCTAACAGCTTTTCAATTGTTTGAGATTTTGCTAGTAACATGACAAATCGAATCTGGAATATGACCAAGAGGGGCAAGTTCTTTCGGAGCATGCAGGAGGGAGATGGGAACCATCACTTAATATTATACTAAAGATAGAGACCATGGTAAAACAGAGAAAATCCAAGATGTTGGGACACTTGCATGGGAGCATTTGCACCTTACAGGCTGCCCACATGCAAAGTGAGAACTCAAACAACAACAATTGATAATTTGTGTGTTTCCTTTGATTGTTAATTAAGGACATACCTGAAATTCAGTGGCTCCAATTTCTATGCTCAAAAGTTCAATTCAAAAAATTATGATTTTCATCTCCTGCTCTGGTACAGCTACTTTCAATTTGTTACGCTTCGTGTTCCACACTGTTGATATCATAGATCCATGCAAGTTATAAGATTGCATGGTATCAATTGAGAGTTCCCAAGCATTCGACCAATGAAGCTCTCACAATATTTTCTTTGCAATAATCTTGACTTTAAAGGATGATCTTTTATAATAATGAGGTCATAATCCCAATGAATTGGTGATAATGCAGTGGGCTTGATGCCAAATTTAACCATCTTGAATAGGATATATAACTCAAATACACATAGTAAAGATGAATACACGAGGTAAACATGAACTTGAAGCAGCATATCCTGCTTAATTTTTACGCGGACGTACAAACAATTGTTCCCTGCCCCTAAGAGTGCATGCACAATTATTAGGGTACCTTTACAATGATTCAATACAATGCGAGCTTTTGAAGGCTGAAAACATTCCTTTGAGCCCTTAAAATTTTGCGAGATTGCATCTCATGCTTGTTCTTCAATGATAAAAATCTAAATTAAAGAATAAAGATTACAATAGATCCAGGTGTGGACAGAATCTGAACATACCAAGACTTTGCAAGCATGCACCGCACATGGCATTTCTGCATTGGTACCTTCGCATTGATTTTCCATATGACTTGCATATCAATCTGTCTGCTTACTCTGGCTTTGAAAATCTACCTCAGTGTTCCTACAATGCATCATCCACACGTTTGGACTGAAGAATACCATTGGGTGCCTTCAACAGCTGCTGCTCTTGATCATCATCAACTATTTGATGCACACCTTGAAAATCATCATCTCCATCTACTTTTACACCGCATAATGACAAACAGAAAACAGCAGCATTAAAAATGATCTATTAATCAATGCACTCAAGAACAGATGCAAATGTCAAATTGATTACCACCCAAATGGCAAACACAAAACAGCACATTCAATATTTATTTATTTAAAAAATAATAATAAATCAATGCATTTGAGAACACATGCAGATTTGAAATTGATCACCTTGCCGAATTCCCTATCCCTTGTATGTTCTTCCCTCTCCCCCTCCCCTACATTCGCATGTGGTATAGCCTACAGACAGCCATCCTTAAGAGGTTGGCTTTTTCTTCCAACCTAGCCCTTCTTATATAGCCTAAAGGTTTGAGGATCTCAAGTTAACAATTGCATGTCCCAGCTCTTTCATCCAAGTGTCTCAGTTATCTTGTCGCATAACCACCATGTGTCCCGGTCCATGTGAATTAGCTAAAATTCACTGCGGTCGGATGCTTCTAGAAGCTTCTACAACCTTCGATTCGGATTCAACCCTAAACCTCTCCATCGGCATTGAAGTGACTTAATTGTTGAGGATAAAGGCCCCTAGGACTCTCCTTCTGTACATCTATTACAGCCTCCACTAGGCAGTCCTCACTAAATGCTGTCCAGAGAGAATATTTCTGGATTTGTTAGCTCACATAAAAGGCTTCTCATAGGGAATTTTCATTCATTATTAACCTTTGGATACTAGGTCACTTATTAAAAAAAACTTAAGCTCCCCCTCACTCTCAGCTTGAAGGGATGCTAATCAAAAACTTACGTGCAGCTCCTCCCTCTCTCTTTATTGAAGTGTTTGCATAGAATTCTCTCTCTTCCAACACCTGCCTCATTCTTGAGGCTTCTCGACAGTCATGGGTACAAATATGAAGCTCTCAACCTCCTCTTTCAATTGATATCTGAGTGCTGGTTAATTCTGTCATGATAGACTTGTGAATGAAAGCATTTTCCAGCATCAATCACTACTGGAACACTCAACATTTATAAAAGTTTCATCACGAAAAACGAGCACCCCCTCACAAACTTCATTAAGCTTCTATACAGCTGGAATTTTCAATTGCAGATGATTCTTGCAGGAATTGACTCCCAAGTCAATGGGAATGCATGTATAAACTTGTGAGAAGCCACTGTTGCTAGAATTCCAATATATCAGGTTCTCTTTCCCACAATGGTCCAATTTCGGGTCTTTTTGCTCCTAAAAACTAGGGCTTTTGATTATACAAGCTCCCATTTGATGCATATTTACTTTATGTACGTTTATCATGGTCAAAAACAAATAGAAATTGTTGTCTTTATGCAAAAGTTTTAATTGGCGAAACTTTTTGAGACAATTTTCAGAAATTAATAACTTTGTCATTTCTTGAATATTTGAGCCCAAACTTCGTCATTAGCCTCTTTAGGCGATTCACACGCATTTGTAGGGTTAATTTCTATTTTTTGTGCATCTCGACCCAAGAACTAAAAACCTAACAATTTCTGAGTAAAAACTCAAAAAATCATAATTTGCTTTTCTGAAACTTAGTGTGTGCAAATATGGCCTCTTCCTCTGATGTAAAATATCTCTTTGAAATAAAATAACTTTCATCTATGGAGGAGCTAGTGCAAGGGATCCTCTTCTTCAAAGATTGTAAAGGGGTACTTGTCCAACACAATCCAAAGGACATGAGCAACATGGTGTAATCTGAATAAGAAGGCCATTACATATATCAAAATGGCTATTTCATATTAAATCTTGAAAGACTTGTGTTGGAAGTGAAGTAGGCCCAAAATAAATTTCACACGTATCCCCAAGATCTTTCCAACACTTGAACCTTAAGCGTACACACACCTTGAACCAAATAAGATTGATGAATGACTATGAAAGATAGACAAGAGACAAGAGAATGGAACGAGCAGCTGAATGCTACACTTAAAATAATGTCTACTTAATAAAGAATAACAATACAATGTGTGTAAAATACAAAATCTGAATGTACCGCTGAATGTAAGAGGGTTCTAGGTACAAACGTATGAGGGGAGTCCCTAAGAGTTGTAGGAAATGAGTGATATGACAAAATCTGCAACCCTAACTGAATATAGAGTTCTCCTATGAAATAAGCAGCAAGAACTTCACCTCTTTACCTCTTGTAGTGATAGGCAGCAGCAAATCACCAAGAAATATCGGTGAAAACACCTCCAATCAGCTTTCAAGGCAACTCCTCCAGCTAGATCACACTTGAGGATGCTCAAATGTGAGTGTATGATATGCTCAAAGTGACCCAAGGGGTGTCTTTATATAGCCTTAAGGCCAAATAAACAAAATCTGTACCAGGATAGGTAAAGCAGTGTGTTTTTCGCAAATTTGTTAATGGCTTTTCATGATTTACAAAAGAAAGGTTTTTAGAATTTGAAAAAAAACGAATTTCTAAACATATCCTAAAAAATAAAGTCATAAACGTATAATGGTGCTTTCCTTAATGTGTGAGCTGAGAGCTACCAGATGATGTCCTTCATTTCTGAAAAACTCCTAAGGTGGCTACAAATGCAATTTTTTTTTACCAAATGACCTACAAAGAGTGAGTAAGCTCGACAGAAGAGGGATGAAGATCTAGGAGGTCAACAGAATGAAGATCTAAAAAGCCCTAATATCAATGTAGCATAGCCTATGGACAATCACCAAAAGACATTGGCTTTTCCTCCCAGCCTAGAACTTCTTATATAACCTTGAGATTTGAGTTAGTGGATGCATGTACAAACTCTACCATCCAAGTGTCTCAATTAGTTTATCATAACCACCATGTCCCCTCCACAAGAGTTAGCTATACTTAACTCCATTTCAATGCTTCTAGAAGCTTCTCGAGAATTGTTGGCCAAATATACTCCGCATGCTGCATATGGGGTTTGAACTCTAAACCTCCTCATTGGTATATAAATGACTTAACCACTAGGCTAAGCTCTTAACTTTTAGGCTAGTTAACTATATCTACTTTTACACTGGATATGTGACTAATAGGAAACAGCAAACTTAAAAGAAGGTCTATCAATGATGGCACACCCAAATGTAAAACTGACTGCCTTGCCAGATTTCCTACCCTTTGCCTGTTCAACTCTCTCCCTCCAACCCCTCCCTTTCTCCACCCAAACAATGCCAAAAACCTTCTGTAAAAGATATCATAGCGTGAATCTTATCCTTTTGAAGGAACCCCTATCTCTGCTCACACCACACCTACTTTCACAATGGAGATCACAACAACCGTGCCAGCGGATCATCAGGATAAGGAATATCCTTGAAGCCAACTTTAATACACTAGGGAAGGCTTCTTGAAAGTACAAGTAATTGTAGTCTCAAATACTCCCTCTTCAAAACTCTACGTACAGCAGTCTGCTTAGGAGTATTAAATTTTGCTGCATAGACAGAAAGGTATTAATTCTATTTCCTCACTGACTGTCTATGCAGCTAAAATCAAAGAGCTCCATCCTAACTCTGAGAGAGCCACTCTCAAGGGAAAACAAAACAAATGCAAATATCTGCCTGGAATACGAGTATCACTTTATAGTGTAACCATAGTTTTTCCATACGGCAAACGCATACGGGTATGGAAGTATGAAAGAAGTATGGAATTTCCTTTAAAATATCATACGCGATATCATACTTCTGGCAAAAAAGTACTAAAAATCTGAAAGTTATATATATATATAACATATATATAATATGTATGTATGTATCTAGTGTATATATATATATGTATGTATATGTGTGTGTCTATATATACATACAAACACTATTCAGCATGCGTTCAGGCCTAAAATTAAGACCAAAATTTTGCAATGACAATGGCCAAGAAGTATGGAGTACGGAATGAACCACGTCAAACATACGCATACGTTTTCATACGTACGGAAAATTTTCCATACGCGTACGAAAATAACTATGAGTGTAACTATATAAAAAGCAACAAATGTCTGCCTATAAAGTCCACCATCACATATATCTGAAAACTTCTTATGGGTTACTTAGACCGTGTATGAAGGTCAAAATCAAGTTCTAATGCAGGATCAAACATGAAAGACAGTTCTTCAAGGAATCAAGCAGACATGGAGGGAGGGCATTAATGCATTACTCAGGCAATAGACCGGTAATAATGCATTACTCAGACAATACAGAGAAAGCTTCTAATAGATGAAGACTCCCAGCCACTAAAAAGGCTATTGACCTTATTATCACTCCAGTATCCTGAATAACTGCAGCCATACATCTTTGAAAAGCAGGTAAGACTTTTTGTACTTTTCAGCCCTGGTAAGTATCTGATGACGTCAATTGTTGGTGTATTAACACAACTGTTGTTCTGCCAGATTGGCCATCTTCAGCAAATCGCATATAAAGACTATCATTGGGAATATTCAGATCACCATTCAGACATTATATATACCAGGATACACCCAGGCAAACCCCCAATTCACCCTAAAATGAAAGTGCAAAACTATAAGCTCCTGGTAGTCAACCACAAGACTAAATGGCTATCAGCTCCATTATGCATATATCCACTAAATACTATGGCATTCCCACTAACATCATCAATGCCCGATAGTTGGGTATAGAACTAAGAATGAATACATGCTCACATGACACACACTCCATGAGCATGAACTCATAGGAAGCTCTGCGAAC
>CM035424.1:55082535-55160035 GCA_020310875.1 Ceratopteris richardii | reverse complement strand
CACAAAAGAACATAGAAGAGCCGACATCTTACTCACCTCCCCATTCCCAATGGTTGGCAAAATGGGCTCACGCTCAAGCCTAAATGCCTAAAGCTACATGGGTGCCACCATCACAAGGGCTTGTGCCCCGTACAACTACACCCACTCAAGAAGGGTGTGTAAGTGACTCTATCAAGGGCCAAGGGTCGAAGTGTGGTGCACACCAAGAATGAATGACAAACGAGACTTACGTCCCATTTGTGGGTTTCGCTTAAGGAGCTCCGCCAATCCACATACTTGATCAAACATAATTGTAGGCACTCATCCAAATGTCCTTTGGGTCTTGGGATGAAGCACTTGACGAGGCCTTTTGTAAATAATTATCAATAAGACATGCTATTGTGTGGAAAACCATGAATAGAATAAATGGATGAATTTATGAATACAAAATAGATGAAAGCATATATAAAAAGAAAATCAAGAGAAAACATTTATAGAAGTAACATGGTAAAGCATATTAAAGAGGATGAAGTACCGAATTCACGTCACATATTACAGAATGCCTTAGATGCATTTCCATTTTAGCATGGTGCAACTTGAACAAGTGTGAGTAAGTTGATTGTCTCAGAGGAATAATATGAGTTATTTGTCCACTGCTAGGTAAAGATGCACATATATATTTCAATTCCTATTCAGTAATGATCATGATATTCATTGGTTCAATATCTACTGAACAAATACTTTAGTATTTGAATCTTCTTAGGTTGAGTTGTCTAAATAGTTAGTAAGGTACGATCCATGCAATATGTACGGTATGTATTAGTGTAGTACTATGTACATACCTTAAGATTTGGGGCTTCCCGTACAATATTCGTAGGTTCATAAGGTATGATGTCTATATATATGTATACATCAATATGGGAGTGTACATATATAGAGAGTATTCTTGCCATGAATATGCATAATATTGTGCCTATGCATGAAGATAATTGTTCTCTAACTAGTATAGTTGCAAAACCAATGTATTTCCTTAATAAATTCCAATAAAAATGGAAAATAAAACACACACAATTTTCTGGTATGAATACGTACGAGTATGCATGGTACGAAAAGTACGTACGAATGTGTTTGTACCGGTAAGAATGTGTTCGTATTGGTACGAATACCAACTATGGTTGTCTATATCACCTAGAAAGTTTGGCATATGAATGATCAGGCAATTTCCATATAATGGGCTTTCTTTCCATATTTCAAGAAGATGCAGTGTAACCAAGAGATGAATTTTTCCTTCATTTTCACTTTGTGAGACGGAGAAAGGGAAAGGGGGGGAAGGGGGGGGGCGCCGGGGGGGGGGGGGGGGGGGGGGGGGGGGAGGGAGGAAGGGGAGGTGTTATGACGTGTTACGTCCCCCAAAATTGAAGGACATCTCGATGGGCGCCTATAGTTAAAAGTGTCCGGCCAAATATGAACTGACCGCCTGTGTGAACTTGGCCACCTTCTCATTTTGAGCCTATAAATAGGACCCATGGGCTCATTTGTGAGATATCTCTCGCGTGAGGCACTTGGATTCTTGGCCCTTCGCCAGAGCCTCGTCACCCGTACTGGTGGGGGGCTGGTGGTATGGGTGTCCAGTCCCTTGGAGGTGGCTGCTCGCTTGGCTGCAGGCTCCCAGGCTTGAGGGTGAGCCCGTATTGGCTCTACGGCTGGGAGGTGAGTTTGACGTCCACCCTTCTATTGTTTGTGAATATGGCTTGTGTCTTGTCTTGTCCAGTAAGGAGGATCCTAGAGGTCATAACAGGAGGGGTATGCATGACATGTATTATGTATATACAATTTCTCTTGGTTGCTTAATAGACCCCATAACTTATTGTGACAATCCACAAATGTGGAACATAGAGCACAAAATGCACAAACAAAATGCATCAAAGTTCCAAACAAACTTAGATGACAAGCCCATTGCATTGAGAAAATTCATCACCACTTTCAGACATGAAATTGTACATGTTTAAACTTTTCATGTGAGACCAAAAACTTACTTTTCTTAAATAAAAAAGAAAGAAGGTTCAGCAAGACCCTTTTAGAATTGTTTTTGGATGCAAAGAACCTCAATTTTGTGTGTTTTTGGGCATTATGTGAAGCACTAAAGTTCTCCATCCAACATTATGGCTATAACTATAATTAATGAAGACTTCTATTTATTTTATCTCTTGTTGTTCTACCTTGAAACAAGTGCTAATATATAAATTGTTCACATGCTCAGAATTTCACTTGCCAAGCATCTAGACGATTCCATGAGTCCAAGAGAGTGAAGCCTAACCACTTATTGAATCTATTTGCAATTAATATTTAAATTCCTTCAAGCCTACTAGAATTTTGGAAAATATTTGTATCGCATATTGAAATATATACCAAGGCGAACCCAAGTAACCCAAAGATTTATCCAAAAAAGAAAGTGCAACAAAAAGCTCGTGGGAATCAAACACAAGACTACATAATCACCAGATCCATTGTGCACAATATCTAACAAATATTATGACATCCCCACTAACATTGTCAACATCCAATAGTGTGCATAAGCTAAAAACAAATACATGCTCACACACAACATGAGCATCAAACCACATGGGGCTCTATAAATTGAGTTTCTGCCACTTTTAGAAGTGATGGACAATATCAGCAATTATGAAACCTAGCATAAGAAGTGAGTAAAAGATTGGAAAATTTAAGACAAAAACATAGTTGACGAGGATACATACCTCCCAATTTCATGATATGAAAATTTTGCTCATGAAATCTACAATTCTACTTATATCAAGATGTATCAAACAAATCCCAATTCTCCTAAAAAGTGCAACTATATGCTCATAATAGTGAAAAACAAGACAACATAGACATCAACTCCATCATTTACAATATTGCCCATATACCTTCACATCCCCACTAACATCATCACTACCCAGGAGAAACATCATAAAGGACAACATTGCATGCCACAATAGTGTTAGTGTGTTATGTTGGCATAAGAGCAATTTAACTCCTATTTACTATCGTATTACACGAGCAATCAAGCTCTTGTAACTATTTCATCTCTTTATGTTATTTGAGGAATTGGAAAATCCACCTCCCTATTGATAGATAGACCACTTTCATAGTAAGATTTCTCCGACGAAGATATCTGGTCATTTACCATTTATCATATCTTTGAAAACACAAAACATACAATGAGGCAAAAAATCTAAAATAAACAATAATAAAAGTTTGCAAGAAACAATAGATATAATTAGAATACTCTTAATATGAAGTAAAGCACATACATAGGAACTCTTTTTGAATATAACACTAATAACTAGATCATTTTGTACAGTGTTGAAGTGTTCTGAACCTTCACACTATAATCATCTTGAATACAAGTTGGAGTAGCTAGAAATCAGAGTCTTCTGAGATTCATAACTAAAGATAGTATGTATCTCAAACGGTGTTTGAAAGTATACTCCAGTTTGTCCTACCATGACCCAAAGGTAAATGAAGTTTAGCTACATGTTAAGTGGAAAAGCAAGAATTTCCAGTACCCCCTCTTCCACACAATTGAGTGCCATAACCATGTGTACAAGGATTGAGATTTTGCAAATAAAACTTACCAATATATGCTAATCTGTTCACCCAACCCGGTGCAGATTTCTTTGTCAACTTCATACACACGTCATTGGTGAAATGGTTACAATTTTTTGCAATAAGATGATAAGAGTCTCCTGTATAATCGAGTGAAAGTTGCTCAATAAGTTCACGCACTTGCTCTGGACCCTTGTCTGTGGTTCCTAATGTGATTGTTCTTCTAAACATGAATCCTGGACAATTCTGAGGTTCTACCTCAAAAATACCAGAGGATGGATACTCGTGGGCACCAAAAGCATATTCCACACCATGTACTGCAAAGAGAAATAGCTGTTAATATTTGCCATAGTTGCAAACAAAAATATTTATAATTGAAGAAGTAGCAAAGAATGACGATAATAAACTCAAATGATAATTTGTGTTTTATATATAGCCACATGCTGGAAAAATGTACTATCCTTGCAGGCTTCAAACACATTGTTTGTAAATGGATCTGAACCATGGCCTGTACTTGAACAATTGCAATGAAGAAAAACCATAGATCACCTTATATGTAATATTAGAATTTATATTTATTAGTGTAAAGCAGAATGAGGATTTTGGAGCAATGAAACATACCTTGGCTGAATGAGTTGTCTTCAAAGCATTTAAAGCAATTAACAAAATAGACGTTCATATAGAGAAGAGCATTGAATGTTTTCCGACAAGATAATCCTTTGAAAGAAGTTTAACCATAAGATGGTACCAATGTAGTCATTCAAAGGGCGAGTGATATAATCACAATGATTCGGTAGCCCAGTCGACATACAACAGATGTCTTGCATGTGTGCCGTAGACATCCTATTCTTGCAAGATCAAATATTATCTTCCCAGCCTTTAGTGAATGCATGAGGGAGCATCAGCAGCATAGCTTCACAGAATGGTTTGTCTTTACAACATCCAAAGCAACGAGGCATAAACCTCGTTCATATACAAAAGCGCACTGTATATATTTTCTGATGATGACCCTAGGAGACAAGCGTAAGAATAAAAGGATTGTCAGTTCTAACGTACTAAGTTTATGGGTGTGCTCCTGTAAGATCAAATATTATAATCCTAATCTTTGGTGAATACATGAGAGCATTTCTTCTTATAAGGAGACAAAGCAATCCCTCGAATCACAAATCAACTAGGTATCCTGAGCGTAATTTACAGCAAGATATATATTAGCACCAAAATGTGCACTTGGATGTGACGTTAAATTTTTATCCTTCATAGCCTAGTGGTTGATGCTTTGAATCTCGATAACTAAGTCTTGAGTTCAAATCCCGGCTGGACATATCCATGAGTTCCCAAAGATGGGCCATGAGTTCCTCTTACGACATCGGATGTGTGTGTGTCTTTACCCAGTCTCACAGTTAATCGCGTAATCGCGCTAGTCAAAATCAGCATTGAAAAATTGTCTCCCGTTCCTTTTCGGACACATTAGGATGAAGATTTGCTTTTTTCCTCGTAACTTCACAAATAATTACGCAAGAAGAAAAAAACGTGCATAACAAGCAAAACAGAATCCAACCTTCAATGCCCGAATGGAATACGCCCAATCCTAGCCAGTAAAGATAGCTAGAAAAAAACGTACATAACAAGCAAAAACAGAATCCAACCTTCAATGCCCGAATGGAATACGCCCAATCCTAGCCAGTAAAGATAGCTATTGAGAGGGGTAACATCGTAGACATTCAGGTAGATCGGAGTTGCCCTTTTCTCGACAGAATCAGAGCTATAGATCGAGCTTGACCACATACTTGATTCCTGGCGATAGCCCATCACAGAACACCCATCTATCGCTATCCGCGCAATAGAGCTGAGATCCTCTCTCTCTCTGTGCTCGGCTCAGCACTAATCAGCACTAATTCTCCGCATCAGCCAGAACACATTCTAATTTCTGCCTCCTAAAGCTCCATCACAACGGGACCTACTGAATGCCTATAGAGCAAGACAAAGTACAGCCCAACTAATTCAGCGTTCTCTATAGTTCCAACGGACTTGCCAAAGCGAGAGGCTTCATGCACATATACATGTTCGAAAGATGTTAGGTCGAGGGGAATAATCATTGAAGCATAAGAAACCCACATGCTCTTGAATAGCCTTGGCTTCAAGATTGTGTCGTTGAAACTGTGAACAAAACAGAGGTTACAGGACAGGTTTGATCTTCGGTGCAATTGATATGTGGACACTTGGTAAATCCACAGACCTTAACTACCAGAAAAACTCCTTGTCAAAGATCAAAAACAGATATTTTCTGACACTTGTTGTCAAATGACACGCTCGTACTTTTTGAGACGTTTTTTTTTTAAGAGGAAGTTCTGCCGAAGGCTAATGTCCCTTGCTCGAATTGATTGAAAGGACTACTCTACAAGTCAACTTACATGATGACATTGATAATTTTTTTTTCATTTTTTATATATCTATTACATGTATATGCTTTCTATAAACATATCATTTTTTATACATCTAAATCTATGTTAGATGTATATGTTTTCTATAAATATATTAAAAATTCTCATATGAAAGGTTAAGTAAAATGAACATATCAACATATGAAAGCTAAAAGTAAAATTTTACCTATTATATGACATATTGTCTTGCCCTTCAAATTTAGGCACTTTGTTAGAGTCTCATGTTTGTTGTCTTAAAGTGCCTTGTCTTCACACTTTTTTTGGGGGGAGCAAGAAAAACGTAAGGAATTAATTCATAGCTTTAACGATCGAAGAAAAAAAGAGTGAGCATATTTGCACGTGTTCGTGTGGGTGTGTCATATGATATTCATGGGGTGTGGCTCATCTCTTAAAGAAGGATGCCACATGGCATCACCTGGGCACTTACCATTTGGTAGAAGAGAGAAGAGGAAGTCTCATATAGGAGAGAATATTATCTTATTAGAGATATGACATGGGGTGTGGCTCATCTCTTGAAGAAGGATGCCACATAGCATCACCTGGGCACTTACCATTTGGTAGTGGAGAGAAGAGGAAGTCTTATATAGGAGAGACTATTATCATGAGACTTCCTCTTCTCTCTTCTACCAAATGGTAAGTGCCCAGGTGATGCCATGTGGCATCCTTCTTCAAGAGATGAGCCACACCCCATGAATATCATATGACAGGGTGGTTGGGCCTTCCACCTCTTGAGGCAGGGGTGAGGATGTAAAAGCTCTTTATATCCATTTGCTACCAAGATTAAAAGCCATTTTCACAAGGTAAAGGATACAAAGAACCCCTTTCCCTCTTGAAGAGATAGCAAACTTGCCAAGACACTTTAGGGATTTTGGAGATAGCTTCATTACCACGCCAAAGAAACCTTCTACATAAAGAAATAACCTGTTGCATCTATTTTTTTAGGGCTTCAAGAAATCAACTAATAGGCTCTAAAATCTTAACCAAACATGAGATATAAGAAATTGACATGGAATCTAAGGTTTAAGATGGTTTTCTTTGTGTTCATAACATCACCTCCCCCTCAAGCGACGATTTCCATGAGGAGCAACCATGTTCTCTAGCTTGGGTTTCATTGGATTCTTCTTATGGAATTCTCGAACCTTGATTTTTGCTCTCAAAAGATTTTCTATAAGTTCCATGGTACAATCACTGGTGTCATACACTTTCCAATGAATAAGGCACTCCAATCTTCCTCGAAAGATCCTTGAACATAATATATGCACGACCTTGAATTCTTCATGATCCTCAATCTTGATAGGTGGTGAGGGACTCAGTCTCTCTTGAGCTTCCTTAAGTTCTTCATGCAATAGATCTTTTGCGCTTCTAGTGGAACGTTGTGGTGTTTTTAAGATCTTTGATGGAGATCCTTGAGTAAGCACACCTCCTTGATTGAACACGAACTCCTTATCCTTTACCTTCTGATTATCTTCACAATGTGTATGCTCCATATCAATTGTAATGACTCCTTGGGCTTCAAAGATTCTTGATTCAGATTCTTGAGGAACATTGTCTTTTGTAGCTCTTGGGCTTGACTTTCTTTGAATAATTGATTCTCACATTGAACTGCCTGATTGATAACATCCTAGAACAAGATATCAGGATTACAAGAACTCCCTTCTTGGAGATGAACTAGATACAAGAAAGAACTCGACAAGATCTCATACGATGAGATTACAATAGGACAAGAAAGGATGTCCACGATACACAAGACTAGAACTTGAACTGGAACTTGAAAGTACTTACTTGGTGATGACGACCCCTTGAGCTCCCAAGACTGGCATTGGCAAGACTGAGAATGAATGTGGTCAACCCCTCCTTATATAGGTTTTCAATGGCGGTTACGAGTTGATGATATCATCAATGACTTCATGAACTGGAAACAAGACTTTCGGGTGTCAGAATTCAGCAAATAGACAGTCGATCTTGGGGTTTTGGTAGAATCCAGACGCAATGTTGACATTGGTTTCTCCAAAATCTTAACCAAACATGAGATATAAGAAATTGTCATGGAATATAAGGTTTAAGATGGTTTTCTTTGTGTCCATGACACACAATTTCTTGTATCTAATTCCTATTTCTGCTTAGATTCAGATATTGTCAATTTGTATCATATTCACACATTGTAATTTGACATTGGAATATAGATAGTACAGGTGAGCACCCTACCTTACTGTACACTTTGAAAATCTTGTATATTCTCTTTGTCTCTATCTCTCACTCATCGTCTTTTTTAGCATTAAGGTATGTATGCTAAGGTTCATGTTTTGGAAGATCCTATAAACCTGTTATTGATTTTGTTATTGAGGCCCGTCGCACGTCCAACACAATCACAATCTTAGAATGGCATGAAAATTGGTGAGCATACTAAGGTCGAAATCACGATATGAGCTCGTTTCGGCCTCCAAACGGACTGTCGCCAATGCTTGTGCAAGTGATTTCATCTTTTTTTCAAAACATATATAAAAATTTGGGTTTGCCAATACAAGCACCTCGAAGTCTACTACAGGTTTAGTAGAGGTCAACAAGGTAGTTTTATTCAATTTTTTTGAGATACAAACATTTTTTTGCATCAGGGTATTTTAGTCAATGGCTATGGCTGAAAACAATGATGTATTCCATATGTTGGCTATTGAGGATAAGTTAGATGGTACCAATTACCCATTATGGGCATATATGATGCATCATGTATTGGTTGCAAAAGGACTGTGAAATATTGTGCAGGGTGTTGAAAAACAACCTACTACACCAATAAATATAGTTATTGAAGGTGATGTAGATGGTGTTGAACATGACGATTTTCAAATTCATATTCGTGTTGTGGTTCGTGTTGCATCTTCTGTAGAGCAACTTCGTTGGGATTGCACAGATGCTTAAGCACATGCATTGATAGCTTTTTCTATAAAACATGCCATTATCCCTCATATTTGTGTTGATATATTTAGGTAGTGATGTGTGTGAACACACTAGGAACGTCGGGGCACTTTTTTCCCTCTTTAGGAGTTTTTTCCCCCGGCTTGTATATACGCCTATTGCCCTAATGGGCTACTTATCTTTGTACATTCTCTAGTAATACATTCAGTATTGTGTGTTGTGCTCCAAGCTTCTTCTTCTTCCTTGTGCTGTTCGCGTGCTTCCGCAGACATCTAACTCCAACAATTTGTTCTTGCAAAACAACAAAGGATGCTTGGGATACAGTTACCACTTTGTACCAGGCAAGAAATGAGGCTCGTGTTGCTTACCTCCAAAAACAGTTGGAGAGTGAGCATATGAATGAAGGAGATCCAATTGACATTTTTTTGACAAAGATCAAAGATTTAAAGGAGCAGTTGATTTTTGTTGATCAAGTCTCACTAAACAATTCACTTGTGATGAATGTTCTAAATGTTCTTCCAAATTCATATCAAAGTTTTGCTTCTACTCTTTGGTTGATGATGAAAGACAATCCAAATCCCTTAACACTTGACGAGTTAGTCTCTATGTTATTGCAAGAAGATCAGTGTAAGCAGAACATGTCCATCATGCATGTAGCATATCAGGCTTTCTTATCTAGTTAGAAGGGCAAAGGTAAATGGAGCTCGTCTACTAGTAAGCACAAATCTATTAATTCTACAGAGTCGAACAAGGAAGACAAAGATGGGAAGAAAACACAAAATCAGAAATCGTTTTGCAAATATTGTGAAGGAAATGATCATGTCATAAAGAGTTGCCCAAAACTTGTTGCAAAAGAGGCAAAGAAAAAAGAGGCTGGAATGGTTTTTGTAGAGGTCTCTACACCTAAAATAGAGTCTTCTAATCTTGTGCAGAATGAAGAATGGGCATTTACTATTGTTTGAAGTTACGAGCCATCTTCTCATGAACAATGTATGTCTATAGTGAACTTAGATGTTTGGTACTTTGACGGTGGGGCAACCAAACATATTACCTTGCAATGCAGTTTTTTCAGCTCATTTGAGCCTACACCTACATGGAATAATGTCACATGCACTAACAACTCCTCTTATTTTGTAATGAGAACTGATAAGCCATTTTGACGACTAGTAATGGTAGTTCTTTCACATTGTCAGATGTTTTGTTTGTGCCAAGGATCAAGAAAAATGTGTTATCAGTTTCAACATTAGCCAAGATTGGCTTAGTTGTGAAATTTGTTGATGATAGATGTACAGTTCATGATCCATCAAATGCTGATGTTATTATTGCTTATGGAATTTTATGTCGTCAGCTGTAAAACCTCATATATTATGCAAAATCTATAAACGATTTACCATGTGCAGTTTAATATTCTCAGGCTATCTTAGATGCAAAGCTTTGGCATGTATGCTTTGGTCATTTGAATTATGCTAGTTTGCTATGCCTACAGAGATATGAAATGGTGTCCTTTCTACCCAAACTTGAGATACCTTGTAAACACGTTTGTGAAGTCTATATTTTTGGCAAAATGCAACATTCCTCCTTTCCAAAAGATGGTTCAATTTGGGCTACTAAAAAATTGTAGCTTGTTCACAATGATGTTTGTGGTCCTATGCAGACACATCTTTTGGGAACTACCTTTACTTCGTGACTTCCATTGATGATTGTTCTAGACATGCATGGGTGTATCCACTGAAAGCAAAGTCCGAAGTGTTTATGTGCTTCAAATAGTTTTTGGTTTTGGTTAAAAATCTATCAGCATCGATCAAGGGGGGGATACATGTCTTCTGATTCTAATGCATTTCTAGTTGAGTGTGGGATAAAACTGTTGGAGCAAGTCTATGACAAGCCTAAGTATTGGCTTGAGTCTCACAAAGTCTTAGAAGAAGCTTTAAAAAGAAGACTATGTAAAGTTCACTTGTGAACTACCTCTTGTAATTTTTTTGAGAGTTTACTTAATGTAAAAGTGAAAGAATCTTAAGTGGTTGAGTCCACTTGATCAAGAATGGAAAGAGGAGCCACGAATTCGTGATTTGTGGTAGGTAGAGAATCAAATCAATCATTGATTGATTGGAGAGTGATTGAGGGAAGTTAGCCTCCCAAACTCAACTATAAATAGATGGTAGTTTTTAGTCGTGGTTAGAGAGACCTATGTGAAGACCTCCAAGAGCTGAGCTTTATGCCATATCAAGGTGTGATTACAAGGCACACATATGTATCAGTAAGTCATTGTATTGTACAAGAAATATACTTTCATTTTCATGATTATTTGGTTTCATCTTTCCATGTTCTTGTGAAGTGTACTACTCACTACCATTACTCTCAGTTTTCTCAGTCAGCTTGCAGAGATGTTTTCTCTGAGCTTGGTGCATCATTTTCAGTGATTTAACTTGGTAAAGTTAGCTCTATAAGACTACTATATGCTCATAAATTTTCATGTCATTTGGATGTTGCAATCTTCAGTTATGTTTATTTGAAGTCAACAGGGTCTGTTCATCTTCACCTCTCTGTCAGGTACCCGACTTTTTCACTCATCTTGTCAGAGGTGTTTCTCAGTGGTTACTTATCCAAATTCAGTGATTTAAAGCTTGTTGGATTCAGCTTACTGTCTAGTATAACCATACAAATTTTCATAATCATTGGATTTCTATATTTTGAGTTATGGTGATTTGTCTGCTCACTGGTATATTTCTGTAGCAGCCCGTGAAAATCGGGATGATGTCATCACTTGTTAAAACTCATTCTCAGTGTGTGCTTTATTATTTTTGATGAGATTACTCTTGAAAGTTAGCTCTTTAAGTTACCTAGACCTCCCCAAGAGGAATTAAGCTAATTGCTGCTGTGCTCAGAGAATTATGTAAAACACTGGACAGGTGTATGAACCAAGAATAGCAAGTTTTCACCTCTGAGCTAACTCCAACTTATCTGTTTTGATCTATCTTTTTGAGAGTGATCTTCCAAGGTACATAGGGTGTCTAATACATCCATTGGCAAGTTAAAAGGGCTCACCATATACTCCTAGAGTTTATTTGGCTGGTGTAGATCAAGGATTTTGCAACACCTCTTCATCTTCAAGCACATACCTATCCATCTCTTCACAGTGGTATCAGAGCAAGGTTGGACAACATGGCAGATGGATTTCCTTCATCAATTGACAAATTGGACAGAGGTAACTACTCAGCTTGGTCATTAAGGATGGAAGCTTATCTCCAAGGTAGAAGTTTATATGGTTATGTGGCTGGAGATGAAGTTATGCCAAGTTTCAGGAACAAAAGTCAACCAACACAAGAAGAGCAAGAAAGATTGAGCACATGGTGCTCCAAGGATGCACTTGCAAGGTCTTATCTCCTCAACTCTATCTCAGATTTTTTGTTGCCTCACATTAGAAGTTGTAAGACATCTCAGGAAGTGTGGGATGCACTTGAAGCTTTCTTTTCTTCAAGTACCAAAGCTAGGAAGCATCAACTATGGCTGGATTTCACAACTCTCAAGAAGGCTCCCAAACAAAATGTGACTGATTTTGTCACAAAGCTCAAGGACATAGCAGATCAGTTGGGAAGCATTGGAGAGGTAATAGATGAAGAGCAAATTGTAAGGCAGGTCATCAATGGCTTGAAGGCAGATGACAAGTGGGAAGCATTCACCACAGCTATGGATTTGTACATGGACATGCATGTACCTGATTTCAACACACTCATTGGACAACTACTTACTCAAGAGGCAAAGCTTATAAAAAATGGAGAAAGCTCTAAAGGTAATCAATCTTCAGCTTTATACACGGATAAAAGCAAGTCTAAAGATAACAAAGGAAACGCAAAGAAAGTGGATGATGAAGTAGGTACATATCAAGCTAACTATGCAGGTAGAGGAAGACATGACAGAGGTAGAGGAAGAGGAGGTAGACAAGGCAGGGGGAGATCCCAAGACTCCAACTCATGTTCTATTTGTGGATTAACTAATCATACAACTGAAAATTGCTTTAGGAATTCCAGGAATCAAAGAGGCAGAGGATACAATAGAGGAAGTTATGGATACTCAAGAGGAAGGTTCAACAACTACCATGGCAACTACAACAACTACAATCATTCAAACTATCAAGGAGGCTACAAAGGAAGGAGAGACTACAATAACTACACAGAAGACTCAAACAAAGAGGATTCATTATTGATCATGAACATGGCTATGCCACAAGGTAAATCTGATGAACATGTTTTCTACATAGATTCAGGTTGTTCAAATCATGTGGCAGGAAATGTGGCACTCCTATCAGATTTAGAAGATCCAAGGAATAAGCATGAGGTACAAACAGGAGATGATACAAAACATCCAGTGGAGAAAATAGGCAATGTCAAAGCACCTGATGGAAACATCAACCTACTCAGTAAGGTACTCTATGTCCCTACCATTACAAAGAATTTGATAAGTGTTGGGCAGATAGTAGAGAAAGGGTTGCAAGGGTCAGGTTCACAAAAGCAGGAGCATTTGTTGAAGATCCAAGTCAAGGATTCAGAAGAATTGCAAAAGGTGAAAAGACAGGTAGATTGTTCACATTTGAATTAGAGAACACTAGAAACATTGCTCTCTTTAATTATGGTAGTCAGACACTCACAGAATTGGAAGTATGACACAAAAGGTTAGCACATATTGGTGAAAGGTCATTAAAGCAAATCTGCAGGGACCAAAGTGTACTTGGACTTCCTAATTTGTCAAAACAACATATGATTTATAAGTGTAATGCATGTCAATTTGGAAAGTCTCACAGGTTACCATTCATGAAGAAAGGTTATATGCATGGAGATCTCTTGGAGTTGGTTCATACAGATGTATGGGGACCTAGCAAGGAAGCTTCAATATCTGGATCAAGGTATTATGTTTCCTTTATTGATGATTGCAGCAGATGGACTATCCTATTCTTTATGAAACACAAAGATGAAGTTTTTTCATGTTTCAAAAGATATTTGGCTCTTGTGGAGAATCAAACAGGTAAATCACTAAAAAGGCTAAGGTCAGATGGAGGGGGAGAATACTTCTCCCATGATTTTGATTCTTTTCTTCAAGAGAGAGGAATCAAAAGAGAGGTAACTACAAGGTACACTCCTGAGCAAAATGGAGTGGCAGAAAGGAGGAATAGGACAATTGTTGAAGCTGTAAGGTCTATGTTAAATGAAAAGCATTTACCTAATTACTTATGGGCTGAGGCTGTATCTACAGCCACTTACTTGATTAACAGGTTGCCTTCAAAATCCCTTGATGGGATGACTCCATATGAGGCTTGGAATGGAAGAAGACCAAGCTTAGATCATTGTAAAATTTTTGGATGTATTGCTTTTGCTCATGTTTCTTCACAGGTTAGAGGCAAGATGGATCCAAAGGCAGAAAGGTGTGTATTTATTGGATATGACAACAATCAAAAGGGCTACAGGTTATACAACCCTACCAACAAAGGATTCTTGGTAAGCAGAGATGTAGTTTTTGATGAGAACAATTCATGGTATGAAGATTCATGCAGGAAGATCAATTTACCATATGATCTTGAAGAAGATTTTCCAAAGCTTGGTAGAGAACAATCAAAGATTGAAGAACAAGACACCTCAGAGGATGATGAAGAATCTCACATGGAAAAGATCAAAGCATGGAAGTCTAAAGGTAAAGCAAAATTGCAGGAACTTGGACATGAAGCAGAATCATCACATCATGGCCTAAGAAGATCTATGAGGGAAAAGAAAAAACCAAAAAGGTATGGGTTTGACACCTCATTAGTAACTAAACATTCTATCTACATAGCACAGGACATAAACCAAGAGGAGCCATCATCATTTGAAGAGGCCAAAGCAAAAACAGAATGGAAGCATGCAATGAAGGAAGAGATTGAAGCACTTGAGGAAAACAACACTTTGGATTTGGTGCCCAAGACTTCATCCATGAAGGTAATAGGCTCAAGATGGGTCTATAAACTCAAGAAGAATTCTGATGGTTCAATTAACAGGTATAAGGCAAGGCTTGTGGCAAAAGGCTTTGCACAAACTCAGGGAATTGATTATGAGGAGACTTTCTCTCCTGTGGCAAAGATGCCTACTATTAGGGTTTTGCTTAGTATTGCCTCTTCCAAGAATTGGAAGATACTTCAACTAGATGTAAAGAATGCATTCTTGAATGGTTGGATAACAGAAGAGGTATATATGGCACAACCACCTGGTTTTGAGAATCAAGTTTATCCTGATTATGTGTGTAAACTTAACAAAGCATTGTATGGTCTCAAGCAAGCTCCAAGAGCTTGGAATTTCAGGCTTGTTTCATTCTTGCAGGACAAAGGCTTTCAACCAAGCAAGGCAGATCCTTCACTCTTTATTAAAAAGAGTAATTCTGAGGTCATCTACCTATGTGTATATGTAGATGATATTATATTGACAGGAAATGATGCAGATGGTATGAAGAAGATCAAAGATCAGATGAGAGAAGAGTTCAAGATAAGTGATTTGGGTTCACTTACCTACTTCCTAGGTTTGGAAGTTGTCTACAAAGATCATGGTTTGTTTCTCACTCAAAGAAAGTACATTAAGGACATGTTGGCAAAATTCAAGATGCAAGATTGTAAGATTGCAGGTACTCCAATGGAGGTCAATCACAAATTGAGCTCACATGAAGGTGAACTCATAGAGGACATCACATCATATCAAAGTCTAGTGGGTAGTCTCAACTATGCCACATTGACAAGATTAGATATATGTTACAGTGTGAGTGTGCTAAGTCAATTTATGCACACACCAAGGAAACCACATATGGATGCTGCCAAAAGGATTCTCAAGTATCTCAAAGGAACCATAAATGAAGGACTTTATTATCCTTATGTATCTGATTTAGGTTTGAAGCTATTTTCTGATGCAGATTGGGCTGGCTCCAAGGAAGATAGAAGGAGCACTTCAGGTTATCTTACCTTTGCAGGTTCAAAGCTTATTTCATGGTCATCCAAGAAGCAACCCACAGTTGCTCTCTCTTCTACTGAAGCTGAATATAGAGGTCTTGCCATAGCTACACAAGAAGCTATGTGGATGAAGACATTATTCAAAGATCTTGGATTGGAGTTTGGAACTCCAACTATTTTTGGTGACAATATGAGTTCTATTCACTTGGCTGCTAATCCTATTTTTCATGCAAGGACTAAACATATTGAAGTTCATTATCACTATGTACGAGAGAAGGTTATAAGCAAAGAGATTCAAATATCATATGTGTCCACTCATCAACAATGTGCAGATATTCTAACCAAAGCATTGGATGGTACAAAGCTTTGCAAATTCAAGGCTATGATTGGTTTGCAGGTAATCTTGGAAGATTGAAGACCTCAAGCATACTTGGCTTGAGGGGGAGCTGTTGGAGCAAGTCTATGACAAGCCTAAGTATTGGCTTGAGTCTCACAAAGTCTTAGAAGAAGCTTTAATGATCTTAGTGATTAATTAGTGAATTAATCAGTTGAATTAAAGACTTATTGTTTTTGAAGGATGCGCAAGGATCATATAAAGGTTCTTGTATAATTTGGAGAGTCATAATCCATGACATTTGCAGGTATTGAAGTTGAAGCTTCAGGCAAATTGTTGAAGAAGCACAAAAGTTCAAAATTTGAGAGAAGGAAGTATGTTTCAGTCTTGAACTTGAAAAGTTTTGAAGTGTTTGGTTAAAGTCTTGTCTATACTTGTCATAGAAGTGTTTTGAAGTCAAGCTAGACTTGACATTGGAGATTTGAAAGTCTCCATCACTGACTCTATGAGATAGCAAATTAGATGCACCTTTGTAATATCATACTCATTTAGGATCTCACTATCTAGTCTTTGTGATGAGAATGAGCCTATTTCTTTTGATGAAGCACAAAATTCAGAAAATTGGATGGATGCTATGTAATCAGAATATGATGTTGTTATGAAGAATGGCACCTAGTCTTTATGTGATCAGCCTCCTTGCAAAAAGGCCATTGGCACTAAATGCGTATACACGCTGAAAAACATAAACCTGATGGACCAATTGACATGTACAAATCTAGCCTTGTTGGGAAAGGTTATGCTCAAGAAAGAGGCTTTGATTTTGATGAGACTTTTGCACCCACATGTCGAATGACTAATGTTCATAGCATTTGTGCACTTGCAGTCCATCATGGTTGGAATGAACATCAGTTGGACATTAAAACCACATTTCTAAATGGTGACTTACATGAAGAAGTGTATGTTTTTCAGCCCCATGGTTTTGTGCAAAAAGGCCATGAAAACACAGTGTGTAGGTTGAAAAAGGCATTATATGTCTTGAAGCAAGCACCATGTGCTTGGTATGAAAAAATACATGCCTACTTGATTGCACATGGTTTTGAGTACAATCCAACTAAGAGCACCTTATATGTTAAGCGTGCAAATGATGTGCTTCTGATCATTATTGTCTATGTTGATGATATGCTGCTCATTGCTCCTCATGTGAAGCATATTGATGATTTTAAGGCTGATTTGCATGCCTCTTTTGAGATGTCAGATTCTATACTGATTTAAGAACACCTCTATATCAGTTATTGACCAAACTTTACACAAATGTTACCTTCATTTACCAAATCTTTCGCTATCACTTCTCTGAGTGAAGATCTTCTGGGGCATTTGCATCATTATTTGGGCATTCAATTTATGCAAGTTGATGGTGGAATAACTTTGTATTATTGTAGTATTTTGGCCTTGAAGAGTGCAAACCTATTACCACTCCTATGGAAACAGGTCTATGATTGAGTTTTCATGATGCTGAAGATGCATATTGTTCTCCATCAGCAAGATATTGGATGCTTGATTTACTTATGCATAACTTAGCCTCATGTTTAATTTGTTGTCTCATAGATGAGCAGATTTATGCATTGCCCAAGTGTCAAGCATCAACAGGCGGTTAAGCACATCTTTTGCTACTTGAATGGTACCCAGATACTTGGATTGTTTTATCCCAAGGGGGGATCACTACTGCCATATTTACATTCTTTTTTGAATCTAAAGGGGCTAGTTGCTATGATACTTGTGTTTCCACTAGTGGTATTTGCTTCATACTTGGTAGCTCATGCATATCTTGGTTGAGTAAGAAGCAGCCTACTAGTCACTTCTAGTTGTGAGGTTGAGTATAGGGCATCTTTCACAACAACTATTGAGTGTGTGTGGCCCATATGCCTTTGGTTGATTTGGGTATTGGTCAATCTTCTACCACCACCATCTTCGTTGACAATCAGAGTGCATTGGTAGTTGTGAGGAACCATGTGTTCCATGCTCGCAAAAAAGCACATTGAGGTGCATTATCATTATGTTAGGGACAAGTTATCTACTAGAGAGATCAATTTGGCATATGTGCCCACATAGGAGAACATTCTAGGTTTTTTTCACAAAGGCTCTCCCTAGGGAGTAGTTTGAAGCTTTCTGCAAAGATTTGGGCTTACTTCCTTTCGTGGATTGATCTCTTTCCACATTGCTTGACACTCCCTTATACATGAGTGCCAACTCATTGTTCATCGCATCACTCTTGGGTGATTTGTTGATATATATCAATAGTGGTGTGTGCGAACGCATTTAGGACCATTGAGGCACTTTTTTCCCTCTTTAGGAGTTTTTTTCGCCTGGCTTGTATATACGATTATAACCCTAATGTACTACTTATCTTTGTACATTCACTTGCTAATATATTTAGTATTGTGTGTTGTGCTCCGAGCTTCTTCTTCTTCTTCCTTGTGTTGTTCACGTGCTTCCGTAGACCTCAAACTCCAACAAGGTCTTCAAGCACTCACGCGTGACATTGGTATTTGAGATTACTACGATTGGGCATCATGCATCACAAGCACACATGGATGGCCCAACAAGCATGAATATTGACCAGATAGGCACGCAGCAATAGAGCAGTGATGGTGCAAGGTGGCAATCATTTCCAAGAGCCAAGAGCTCTTTTCCTACCTCTCTCCTCAGGTGGAAGTTAAGTGAAAGTGTTTCCTTTATTTATTCTTCCCCTTGTGCTCTCCAAACATCCCATGTGGGATGAATTGGTGCATGTACATGTGATTTCTGGCTTTGGGGAGAAGAAGGACATCATAGAAGCTTGTTCTAAGAAGGTATGAATAGTGAATTCTTTGGCAAATTTGCAACCATAACTTGAAGAGTCGCTATTCTACAAAGGGCCTAGAAATTGTACATACATATTCTTTAGAGTGTTTATTTTGAGTCTCCACCATCAAAATTATCTTTATGCTTCAAATTATGATCTTTTGAGAGCTCCAAAGTGAACCCCTTGGAAAGATTGGGTTTTCCATCTCCTACTCAAGCCTACATCTACACCCCCAACTTCGACAACGCTTTACTCCCTGCTCAAATATCATATTGCTATAAAGATTACCTTGCAAGCTTTCTACGAACAATAAGAACATCATATTTGAACTTTTTTTTGCAAGTCAAAAGTCTTTGCAATCTCTCTATAGATTCTAAGAACATATTTTGGAGCCTCATCTAGGCATTCTAGAAGTACAAATCTACTTTTGTCACTTAGAAATGCATCTTCAAGCCAAGTTCTAGTGCTTGATATAATTTATTTGACTGACAAGGACTACAAGGGAACTAAGTTTGTTCATATTTTGCTTGTTTTTGGTAGTTTTGGAGAGTTTTTGGTGATTTGGATGCCTTTCAAAGCTTCTTCAAGTCAACTAGACATTTCGAAGTCAATTTTGCGAGGATCAAGACTAGAGGCTAAAAGCTTAGAAGTTCATTTCAACTTGCATGAAAAGCTTGGGAGAACATTAGGGAAGTGTTATTGAGTAATTTATTTTCCTTTGAGTACTTGGTTTTCTTCCTTCTGTTTCATTTTCATATAATATAGTTCAAATATGGAAACACAAGAAAAGCAAACTCTAAACCCAACATTTTAAATTTCTTAGGATATTGAAAATTAAAACAAAAAAATAAAAAAAGGTAAAACTCAAGAACTAGAAATGTATGATGTTGAAGAAGAAGTAGATTTATATGATGAGTTCATTACTCACCCTCAACATCATGTGTTACTAGCTAGAATGAAAAAGTTAAAGTCCATCTTAGCGAGCATGACATCCACCTTGGAACAACTCAAAAACCAATTCATCACTCTAGAGACTACTGTTACCTCTTTCATCAACAAACAAGAACTTGAACATGAAGTTGAAAATTTGTGAATGATTCAACATGTGCAGTACATGACTCATGCTATATCAGATGCAAAGCTTTGGCATGCACACTTTGGTCATCTAAATTTTGCTAGTTTGCTACACCTGCAAAAATAAAAAATGGTGTCTTCTTTGCCCAATCTTGAGGCACCTGGTAAACATGTTTGTGAAGGCTGTATTTTGGACAAAATGGAGTATTCCTCGTTCCCAAAAGATGGTTCAGTTTGAGCTACTAAGAAATTGTAGCTTGTTCATCGTGATGTATGTGATCCTATGCAAACACCCTCTTTTGGAAATTATCTTTACTTCATGACTTTCATTGATGATTTTTCTAGGCATGCATGGGTATATCTGTTGAAAGCTAAAGTTTGAAGTGTTTATGTGCTTCAAACAGTTTTTTGTTTTGGCTGAAAATATGTCAGCATGTAAAATAGGCACCCTCAGTTCTAATCGAGGGGGGAATATATATCTTTTGACTTTAATGCATTTCTGGTTGAACGTGGGATAAAACATCATTGTACAGTGTCATATACACCTTAGGAGATGGATTTGCTGAAAGGAAGAACATGTCACTCATGGAGATGGCGAGGTGTATGGTCAAGAGTCAGGCTTCACCACATAGTTTCTGGCTTGAGGTTGTTATGTGTGTAGCATATGTAGTTAACAAGTGTCCCACTAAAGCATTGCAGTCTATCACTCCATATGAGGCTTGGCGTGGTCCCAAGCCATCTGTTGCTCACTTTTGTGTTTTTCATTGTTTGGCATATGCATTAGTGCCTGAACAACATTATAGGAAATTGGATGATAAAGCAGTAAAATTTATTTTTGTTGGGTATAGTTTTGAAAGAAAAGGCTATCGTTTATATCATCCATAAAGTAAACGCATTTTGGTTAGCCATGATGTTGTTTTTGTGGAAGATGCTATTCAACCATTACTTTCATGTATTAAGGAGACATCAGTTAGCTCTAAAGACATGTATGACACTTTGCTGCCTTTTTTTACAAGTGGGCAGTCTAGTGCTAGTCCTAATGAGGCAACTTCTCAACCCTTACAGGTTTCATGTGATGATGCACATCATTCCATTTCTGATGTAGATTTACATGATGCACTTGTTGATAAGAGGACTGATATTGAGGAGGCAAAAACTATGCCAAAATGGTTGGTGCAGGCTTTGCATGATAGCAAATTAGATGAACCTTTATCATATCGTACTCATTCGGGCTCTCATAGTGCTTCTTTTGCATCAAATTGCTATGCTATGGCTGCCTCTAGTCTGTGTGATGAGAATGAGCCCGTTTTGTTTGATGAAGCACAAAATTTAGAAAATTGGATGGTTGCTATGCAATCTGAATATGAATGCTATAATGAAGAATGGTACCTGGTCTTTATGTGACTGGCCTCCTTGCATTCGCACTAAGTGGGTATACAAGCTGAAGCATAATCCTGATGGAACAATTAACAACTATAAGGCTAGGCTTGTTGCAAATGTTTATGCTCATGAAAGAGGCATTGATTTTGATGAGACCTTTGCTCCTACTTGCCGAATTACTATTATTCATAGCATATGTGCACTTGCAACTCATCATGGTTGGAATTTACATCAGTTGGTCATTAAAACTTCATTTTTGAATGGTGACTTGCATGAAGAAGTGTATGTTTTTCAGCCCCATGGCGTTGTGCAGAAAGGGCATGAAACCCATGTGTGTCGATTGAAAAAGGCATTATATGGTTTGAAACAAGCGCCATGTGCTTGGTATGAAAAGATACATGCCTATCTGATTGCACATGGTTTTGAGAACAATCCAATTGAGATCACCTTATATGTTAAACATGTAAATGATATGCTTTTGATCATTGTTGTGTATGTTGATGACATGTTGCTCACTGGTCCTCATGATGCAAGTTGATGGCGGAATAACTTTATGTCAAACCAAATATATTGACACATTATTGTAACGTTTTGGCCTTGAAAACTCCAAACATTGCCACTCCTATGGAGAAAGGTTTACAAATGAGTCTTCATGATGCAAGAGATGCATTTGATGTTGTTCTCTATTAGTAGACTATTGGATGCTTGATTTACTTATGCATTACTCGGCCAAATATTCAGTTTGCTATCTCACAGATGAGCAGGTTTATGCATTTCCCAAGTGTCAAGAATTGGCCGGTGGTTAAGCACATCTTTCACTACTTGAGTGGCACCCAGCTACTTGGATTGTTCTATCCCAAGGGGGATCACTACCGCCAGATTTACATGCTTTTTTTGACTTTGACTGGTCTGGTTGTTATGACACTCATGTGTCCACTAGTGGCTTTTGCTTCATGCTTGGTAGCTCATGTATATCTTGGTTGAGCAAGAAGTAGCCTACTGTGGCCACTTCCAGTTGTGAGGCTGAGTATAGGGCAACTTTCACAATGATTGTTGAGTGTGTGTGGCTCAGACACCTTATGGCTAATTTGGGTGTTGGTCAGTCTTCTGCCACCACCATCTTCACTGACACTTAGAGCGCAATGGTAGTTGTGAGGAACCCGTTATTCCATACTCGCACTAAGCACATTGCCGTGCAATATTATTATGTCAGAGAGAGGCTCTTTGCTGGAGAGATCATCTTGGCATATGTGCCCACACAGGAGAACATTGAAGAACTTTTCACTAAGGCTCTGCCTAGGGAGAAGTTTGAATCTTTCTGCAAAGCTTTGTGCTTACTTCCCTTTGTGGATTGATTCCACATGGCTTGGGATTTCCTTATACATGAGTGCTAGCTCCTTGTTCACTGCATCACTCCCAGGGGGGATTTGTAGATATATTTAGGTAGTGATGTATGTGAACACACTAGGACCTTCAGGGTACTTTTTTCCCTCTTTAGGAGGTTTTTTCCCCTGGCTTGTATATACTCCTATAGCCCTAAAATGTTACTTATCTTTGTATATTCTAGTGGTAATGCATTCACTATTGTGTGTTGTGCTCCAAGCTTCTTCATATTCTTTGTGTTGTTCACATGCTTTCGAAGACCTTGAACTCCAATATACAGCATGGCCATTTGATTTGCATAGCTTGTAGTGAAATGGAAATTCTTTCTCATTCTAGTTACTTAGACATGTTATCTTTCTCTAATGTTTCTTTTGTGAGCAATGTCAATATGGAAAGCAAAATAGGAATGTCCATAGAACACACATTGACTCTTCAATTCAACCATTAGATCTTGTTGATAAAGATGTCTGTGGTCCTATGCCCACTAGGTCATTAGATGGTGCTCTTTACTTTGTCACTTTCATAGACGATGCTACTAGAAAAGTTTGGGTTTATCCTATCAAGCCTAAGAATGATGTATTCCTTGCTTTCACAAAATGGCTTGCCTCAATAGAGAATGAGAAGGGAACTAATCTTAAGGTTTTAAGTTTAGATAATGGAGATGAGTATACCTTGCATGAATTCATCCATTTGTGTTAGTGTAGAGAAACTCAGAGAGAGCTTACATCTCCTTATACCCCATTATAGAATGGTGTAGCTAAAACGATGAATATAGATATTCAAGATATATTAGTTTCTATGTTTCATCATGCAAACATTTCACAAGGCTTTTGGGTAGAAGCAGTGTTGACTATAGTTCATGTGATTGACCTTTCACCTAGTACTACAAAAGGCTTGAACGTGGCACAAAAATGGAGATAAACCCATCCAAGCTTTCAGATTTTACATACTAAATGTAGAATGTGAACCCTTACTCGATTGCAACATCTGAAAGAAGAAAAAAGCAAACTTGGAACCATTCTAAATTGATGCGACTTGAGCAAAAATTCATGTAAGAGTATGAGACCTCGAGAGTAATTATTTCATTTGACAACATCATGATTGTGGTCCGATAGTGTCTTCTAAGGCATTCAAAAAGCATCATCTTGGTCTGATGCCATTGCTAGTTTGGGGGCGTAGGCTTTGACTTCATGGGGGAGTGCAACAAAGAGTGCTTAATTGATGGAATTACTTGCTTCTTATAAAAAATATGTGGTAGAGAGTGGTTAATCAATGACATCATGTACTAAGTGTAGCAAGTAACACATGATGATATGTCCAAAAGTTTGCATTCTTTCGAGGGGTCTCTATTTTAAGCATTAGTCTTGTGGATTGTGCTACCTTATGAAGAGAACTGATAAACTCCTTGCTTGTCTGATCCAATCATGGTGTATGACAACATCGATTAGATAACCACATTTCCTACATTATAGGGCAAGACTTGATTGCATCATATAATTACTCGATGGCATCATCCCCATGTTGGGGATCATCAATCAAGTAATATGAAGGCATCTGATAACATGTTGGGCTAAAAAATCATTCTTAGATGATGGTGTCATTGGGCTCAATTGACATATCACCTACTTCACATGTCTAAGGATAACATCAATTAAGGTTCCATTTGTGTCACGTATTAAGGCATTGATTAATAGTTGCATCACCTAATTTGGCCAAAGACACTAAAAGTAGAAAGCATATTTTATCTTACAACATCAAATACAATCACCTACACATCTAAGAACATTGATTGAGGTTCTGATTGACAAATTGCATTGAATTTTTGATTGGCCGATTACATCCATCATATATGTGGTTTGATTTCATTCTCCGTCTTAACCGAATCTACCAATGAATACACCACCAACATCGAAGGAAGTATGAGTATCATTTAGTTGTGACTTCTAAAGCACTAGACATTGCTCATGATAGAAGTAGTAGATGAATTTTCTTACTACATCTCTTGCACCAAAGTATGTGTTCACTTCAAAGTTTTGAGCTATTGTATTGAGGGTTGCAATAGGTCTCTTCAATAATTGTATTTTGGGGCATTCATAACATAGAAACACCATTGCATGGATAAGGCCACTATTTTCTATTTGTAGAAGCATATGCTATTATTTGAGCCATATCTATAAGAAGAAGAGGGGAAGATAAGTTCACATCTACTCAACATAAGGATACCACAAGATGTTAGCATCACGTGTTGGACTTCATTTTGACTTCCATAGTAAGGTTTTGATAGGTGTCATTTAATATTTTGGGAGCTAGGACAATTATTTTTTTGTGGAGGGCTAGAATAAAAAAACTCTCTTTTGGGCAAGAAAAGTAATCCATGTTAGGGGAACCTTCACAAATTGTGGAAGAATACAAACTTGAGATATCATTGGCCATCTTTGCGTCACCTCTTGTTTCAATTCCAATAGTGTTTTCAATCAACAATTGGATTTATTTCCTTGAGGATCAACCTCAAATTTCTATCAACAAAAGGCAGTCTAAAGCATAGGGACTTTATTTGATACTTATCTAGAAGCCATCAAAAGGCTTGCAATACAATACTTTGTGCCCATAGCAAGAGTTTGAACCTTACATCTTAAGAAAATGCAAGAATACTCATTGAAAATGAAAGAGCATCAAGAGCTACCAAGTATGTTTTCTAGTTCTGACTAAGTCCTATGATTTTTAGGACTAGAGAGTTTTTTTTTGACTCATGTTTCTAGAAATTGCCAAAGTCTCTTTCATAGCCTCAAATTCATTCGTTTGTTTTAGAAAACGGGCTAAACATGAAGACATCACACATACACAAACCAAAAAAAACAAATAAGCATCTAAATAAACACAATTTTACATCTTGACACTTGAAAGATCTTTGATTGGTTGTTGCTGATTGCTTTTTGCAATTATTTTGTTGAAGAAGACTTTGTGAGCACTAAAAGAGAGTACCTCACACTATGGCATCACATTTATAGTTGAAAGATTGAGTGGATAGTATGTAATTATATTATTTATTGAAAAGTATTATACACACACATACATTCCCCTCCCTTAGAATTGAAACCCATTTGAATTTTGTTGTTTATACACACTTGGGGATAAGGTAAATTTTTTTGGTCAAGAAAAATATGTAATGAAGCCATCTGTGCTCAAATAGTCACATCTCCCTAGCCTTACACACAGATTTTTGTCAAATTCTGAGTTGAAACTTAGCTAGGATCATATGGCCGCTAGTCCTAGTATGCAAGAACCAAGAATACACCTTCGTCCATCCAAAATGGTTAAGTGCCTAGAAAATATATGATGGGTCTATTGATCCCTATGTTCTTGTAGCCTTATTTAAACATGTCATAAGGGTAGAAAAAATCACTGACTTTTCCATGCAATATGAAGCTTTTGAAGACTGTTGGTGGGCTGAACAAGAGGAGCAAGGAGGATATGGAGGGAGAGAGATAGGATAGGAGACATGCACACATGCATTGGAGCCTCGAAACTCATATAACGATCTTCTTGAGGCAATTCTCTATCAATGATATATGTATATGAATATAGGAGTAATGTTACATGACCCTTATATCCCTAACAATCTCCCACTTAAGGGTCAATGTGACCATACATGGCAACACATACAAAGAATTATGTAGGACTATACAATAATGTACAAGAAGAGTCTAGATCTCAACCCATACCAATCAACTTACAACAACTACCTCAAACAAGGTGTATCCATGCACCTCAAATTGTTCTAGACTCACGTTGATAAGAGTCGAGCTCACATATGACTGATGCAAGAATTGATGGAGTTCTTGCAAAGCTCCCACTTGTTGTATGCCTATGTCAATCATCGGATGACTGATAACTCCAAGTGAAAATGCTCCAATAACAACTACAATGTCTAGTCTTGAGCATAATAACTCGTGTATCAGAATCTTGATTGCTGACAAAACCTATGCTCTCTTGGCTAACCTAACCATGTTAGCATTACTTGTACCCAAGGCATCCGAAGCATCATCACCAAGACCAACATGTCTTGACATGTCTATCTCAACATCTGGCATGAGTGAATCCAAGAATGATTGCAAGACTCAAATACTCTATCACGAATATGATCACACTTGCATATCCATATGCATAACTCACATCAAGCATGTATTATTGGAGAAGAAAACCATGTGAACTACCTATCACATAACCATGCACCTATCATGCACATAAAGCCATGAGCATAAACCTGCTCACCAAGTCTCCAAAATGACTAAGTAGATGTAATAAAAGAATATTGGGAAAAAATTGATAGAATATCCCCTATAAATTGAGTAATCAAAACAAGATAACTGGTAACAAAAGAAGAATGAGACATCTATCACCATCTATCCATGATCTAACCAAAGATAATGGCAAATACATATGTCAAAAATTGATGGCAATACATGCCAATACAATGGCAATACACCCCCCACTCAAGAATGAATTGTGAAAAATGATCCAAATTGTCATGAATAACATGTGACCAAGTCTAAGTGAATGGAGATGAGCAACAATCCAAAGCTATCACACAAACATAAAGGATCTACTAGATCATTCATATAGCATAAGTTCAGACAAAATTTTGGCAGCATCTCCCCTGGAAAATGGACTCTAGAACCAAATAACTAGGTGGGAATCACCATCCACATATGCCAAGAATCACACTGGCAAATAAGATATCAAATCAATGACCATATGATTTTAGGATAGCCAATCAAGCTGACAAATGAATATGCAACTTAGGCTCCAATTTGGATCATATACATGCAAAGAAAGACAAGAATACAAGTACCAACCAAGACCCAAAATAAACTCTCATAAATAGATATGTTGGAACAAAACAATCACAAATTGATGATTACAAAGAGCTTGAAGCAATTCTGTGATCAGATTGAAGTTCAAGAAGTCATTTGAGAAAGTGAAAGATCTTAGAAGTGAAGCTTGTATACATATGTACATTACAGTTGGAAATTCTTGTAACTTGAGTATAGATAATCCTTAGGATGATAACGAGTAATGTAATAGATGTGGGATAAGTCTAGAACCATATGTATATAAGTCAATGATGTAAAGAAATACATGAGAGAGTCATTAGAAGACAAGTGTCATAGAGATAGATGTGAAGAGAGTTATCTTCAGGAAATAGCGATGAGTATTTCATAGATTTCTCTCAGTTTGATTATGTGGATCAGAAATCCTTTTGTACACATCTAATCTAGAAGCTAATGAAGCTATGTTCAAAGTTTCATGGTCTAATTCCTTTCATGCTGAGAGTATGATCAATAGGAACATGTGTATGTAAAGTCTGCAGGTAAATCTCTCAAAGTCGTGCACTTTTTCATGTCAATGTTTTGCTTAGATCTCAGTGCACAGTGTAAAGTTTTTGATGACTGAGCATTCAAAATCTAAGTTAGAAGGTAAGGAAGCTATGGCTAAAATCATTTAGCAAAACGAGATCTATGCTGTGAGAAATCAACCTTAGAAGTTACCTATGTCAAAGTCGCTTGTTCAAGAAGATAGTTTCTGACATACTTTTGAACTTAAGGGTCAAATTAAAGTTTTAATGATTCTTTTGAAGAACTAATGGTTGATATGATTGCGCAAAGGTAGTGTGGAGACATATGCATCATTGTTTTGAAGAAATCAGAAGATATGTGCAGGTAATGAAGTCAATTTCTGAAGCCGACTTTCTGAAGAAGGAATTTCTTCACTAAGAGAAGTGTTAGTGAAAGTTTTCATAAAGGAAGACAATATTTGTGTAAAGTTTGATTCATAATTGATATAGAAGTGTTCTTAGATCAGTATAGATCAGACCTTTGAAGATTAAGAGATCTCCAACAGTGGTATCAGAGCTGAAGGTGCAACACAAGTAAAGTAAAGGCATTGGATGTCTCGATTGTTGCAGGTATTGAAGTTCCTTCTAATTGAAGGTGGACAAGGACAAATTCTTGAAGATAATCTACAGAAGTACAAAGTAGGAGTTCAAAGAATCAAGAAGGATTAAAGCTTCATATCAGAGGTACACTCTATTATCATAAATCATAGTAATTGCAGACACAAAAGATCAAAGATGGGAGAAAGCTTGCAGATTGATAAGCTAGATAGGGAAAACTATCCAGCTTGGTCCATGAGGATGGAGGCACACCTCATGAGCAAAGATTTGATGGCATTCATTACAGGAGAAGAAGAAAAGCCTGAGTTTGAAGATCCTAGTGTTCCAACTAGGGAGGAACTTGCAGGTTTGAAGAATTGGATGAGAAAGGATGCCCAAGCTAGGAGCATCATTTATATGGTTGTAAATGATTATCTTCTACCTCACATTAGAGGATTAGAAAGTGCAAAAGATGTGTGAAATGCTTTGGAAGAGTATTTCCAAAACACAACCAAGTCTAGGAAGTCCTCATTATGGGCAGAGTTCACAACCTTTAAGAAGAAGAGTTCACAATCAATTTCTGATTAGGTGGCAAGAATGAAGGATATTGCAGATAGCTTGGGAGCAGTAGATGAAGACATTGAAGAGGATAAGTTGGTAAGGCAAATACTTACAGGTCTGAGAGGAGATGAGAAGTGGAAGCCTTTTATATTGTCCATAGAATTGCCACTAGATCACTTTACTCCTGATCTTAATCAATTGTTAGGACACATGCTAACTTTTGAGCAGGACATTAAGGGAGACAATGATAGGAGTGCAAGTCAAGCGATGTACTCCAAGGACAAGAAAAAGAATGGCAAAGGGCAGTCAACTGATGATGAAGGAACTTCAAGTCAAGCCAACTTTACAAAAGGAAAGATGAACTTCAGAGGTAAAGGAAGAGGAGGTAAGAACAAAGACAATACTAAGGCTTGTTGGATTTGTGGCAGAACCAATCATTTGGCAAATGATTGTTGGTATAACAATCAAAATGGTGGAAGCAATAACCAGAGCTTCAATCAAAGAGGTAGAGGAGGTAGAAACCAAAGCGGCAACTTCAGAGGAAGAGGTGGTAGGACATCATATGCTAGAGGAGGTGGAAGAAGTTTTCAATCTCAGTCCTACAACAATAATTATTATAATTATGCATCGGATTAGAAGGATGACATGACTCTTATCTGAATGCAACTCATGAAGCAGTAGGAGAAGATCAAAGGGTGTTTTATATTGACTCAGGATGTAGCAATCATCTGAGTGGCAATATATCATTGATGACTGATATGGAAGCAAAGGTGAATGGACATACATTTCAAACAGGTGACAACACTAGCATAAGGTGGAAAGCATTGGATTAGTGAAGACAAAGAATGGAAGTACACTTTTGAGCAAGGTACTTTATGTTCCTACTATTCCTAAAAACTTGATAAGTGTAGGGCAAATTGTGGAGAAGGGATATGAAGTCAGATTCACAAATGATGGTGTTTATGTGCAAGATCCAAATCAGGGATATAGAAACATCATTGCAGGTAAAAAGGAAGGAAGGTTGTTTACTCTCAAAGTCCAAGGTAATGTGGGACATGCTTTATTTACCTATGGAAGTCAAAAGATGTCTGAGTTAGACCTATGGCATAAAAGGCTAGGTCATTTCAATGAGACAACCATAAAGGAAATGTCAAGGAATGATGTGGTGCTTGGTTTGCCAAATGTTGAAGGGCAACACATGGTGTACAAGTGTGAAGCTTGTCAATTTGGTAAAGCACACAAAAGTTCATACAATAAATCAGGATATAAGTATTCAAATATGCTTGAATTGATTCATACAGATGTGTGGGGTCCTTCAAGGGACTATAGTATAAATGGATTTAGATATTATGTGTTGTTTGTTGATGATGCAACCAGATGGATTACTTTATATGTAATCAAGGACAAATCAGAAGTGTTCAAGACATTCAAGCATTATCATGCTTATGCAGAAAGGATTACAGGACAAAAGCTCAAGAGGTTGAGATCAGATGGAGGGGGAGAGTATTTCTCTAAAGAGTTTGATGATTATTTCTGGAATGCAGGTATAAAAAGAGAAGTAACTTGTAGGTATTCTCCTCAACAAAATGGAGTTGCAGAAAGAAGAAATAGAACTCTTGTAGAGTTTGCAAGAGCAATGATGAAGGAAAAGAATTGACCAAATTACTTATGGGCAAAAGCTATCAACACTGCAACATACCTTGTAAATAGGTTACCTTGTAAATAGGTTACCTTGTAAAGCTTTGGATGGAAGAACTCCTTATGAAGAATGGTGGGGTAAGATACCTACTCTTGATCATTGTAAGGTATTTGGATGTTTAGCATATGCTTATGTTCCTTCACAATTGAGACATAAGCTACAACCCAAAGCAGAGAAGTATGTGTTTATTGGGTATGATGATAGACAGATGGGTTACAGATTGTGGAGTCCATCCACAAAGCAATTTATTGTTACCAAAGATGTTACATTTGATGAGCAAAGCACATGGTATACAGGGTCAACAAATGAGTATGCAAATGTTAAAGAAATACAAAGGAAAGGGGAGACAAAAGTAAGTGTGTATGAAGAAGATATTGATGATGTTGATTATAAAAGTAAATTGCAGGATAATGTTGGAAATGGGCCAAGATTTGATCCAGAATAAAATGTGGCTGAGACTTCAAGAAGTGCAGAGGTCAGAAGATCCTTGAGAGAAAGAAAAGAACCTATCAGGTAATCTTTTCTAACAACTAAAGATTATGCTTACATTGTGAAGACAGAAGAGGATCCAATCACATATGAAGAAGCTAAAGGTAAACAGAATTGGGAGAAGGCAATGCAAGAAGAGTATGATGTGTTGATATATTTAGGTAGTGATGTGTGTGAACACACTAGGACCGTCGGGGCACTTTTTTCCCTCTTTAGGAGGTTTTTTTCCCCCGGCTTGTATATACGCCTATTGCCCTAATGGGCTACTTATCTTTGTACATTCTCTAGTAATACATTCAGTATTGTGTGTTTGTGCTCCAAGCTTCTTCTTCTTCCTTGTGCGGTTCGCGTGCTTTTGCAGATGTCTATCTCCAACAATTGGTATCAGAGCAGGTCGTCGCTTCATCTAGGGGGCCGTCGACACTCCTCCATTTGCACTCTCAAAATCGCACGAATTTTGGTGAGCATACTCAGCGTGTTTTCGAGATCAAAACAGCTTCGCTATGTTGTGCCGAAATCACGATCTGAGCTCGTTTCGGCCTTCGAACGCACTATCGTAGTGCTTGTGCAGGCTATTTTGTATTTTTGTGCCAAAGGTATATACCAATTTCTGTTTGCCAATTTAAGCGTCTCAAAGTCTGCTACAGGTCTAGCAGAACTCGTCTGGGCAGTTCTATTCAACTTTTTGAGATGCAATCAATTTTTTGCATCAAGCTATTTTAATCACCGGCCATGGCTGAAAGCAGTGATGCATTCTGTATGTTGGCTGTTGAGGATAAGTTGGATGGTACCAACTACCCATTATGGGCTTATATGATGCGACATGTATTGGTTGCAAAAGGATTGTGGAACATTGTGGAGAGTGTTGAAAGACGTCCTGTTACACCTCTGACTACAGGAACTGCAAATACAGGTGCTGGAGCTGATGAAGATGGTGTCGAAGATGATATTCTGCAGATTCATGTTCGTGTTGCTCTTTTTGCTGCACCTACTACAGAGCAGATTCGCTGGGATGGCAGAGATGCCCAGGCACATGCATTGATAGCTTTGTCTATCAAACGTGCCATTATTCCTCACATTCGCTCTTGCAGAATAGCTAAGGATGCTTGGGATACACTTACCACATTGTAACAAGCTAGGAATGAGGCTCGTGTTGCTTACCTCCGAAAACACTTGGAGAGTGAGCATATGAATGAAGGTGATCTATGGACAGTTTCCTAACAAAGATCAAAGACTTGAAGGAACAATTGATTTCTGCTGATGAGGTTATACCAAATAGCTCACTTGTGCAGACCGTTCTGAATGGTCTTCCTGATTCATATCAGAGTTTTGCTTCTACTCTTCGTTTGATGATGAAAGGCAATCCGAATGCCTTATCATTTGAGGAGTTAGTCCCTGCTCTGTTGCAGGAAGATCAGTCCAGGCAGAACAGGTCCATTATGCAAGTTGCAGATCAAGCTTTCCTAGCTAGTCAGAAGGGCAAAGGAAAATGGAGCTCTTCAACTAGTAAGCAGAAATCTGCTAATTCTGCATATTCAAAGAAGGAAGATAAAGATGAGAAGAAATTAGAAAAGCAGAAATTGTTTTGTAAGTACTGTAAAGGGAACGATCATATCATAAAGAACTGTCCAAAACTGGCTGCTAAAGAGGCAAAGAAGAAAGAGGCTGGAATGGTTGTTGCAGAGGCCTCTACACCAAAAACATAGTCTGCAAATCATGTGCAGGAAGAAGAATGGGCATTTACTACTGTCTGCAGTTTTGATCCATCTTCTCATGAGCAATGCATGTCTGCAGTAGACTTAGATATTTGGTATTTTGATAGTGGGGCGACCAAACATATTACCTCGTAGCATAGTTTCTTCTCTTCACTCGAGCTTGCCCCTATAGGAAATACTGTTACATGTGCCAACAACTCCTCTTATCCTGTTATGGGAGTTGGTAAGATCATTTTGACTACTGTTGATGGTAGTTCTTTCACTTTGTCAGATGCTTTATTTGTGCCAGGGTTCAAGAAGAACCTGTTATCAATTTCTGCATTAGCCAAGATTGGCTTGGTTGTGAAATTTGTTGATGACAGGTGTACAATTCATGATCTGTCAAATGGCGATGTGATCATTGCTTCTGGCATTTTATGTCGTGGGCTGTATAAGCTCATAGACTATGAAAGATCTATAAATGATTTGGCATGTGCAGTAAATGATTCTCAGGCTATGTCAGATGCAAAGCTTTGGCATGCACGCTTTGGTCATCTAAAATTTGCTAGTTTGCTATGCCTGCAGAAATCTGAAATGGTGTCCTTGTTGCCCAAACTTGAGGCACCTGGAAAACATTTTTGTGAAGGCTGTATTTTGGGCAAAATGCAGCATTCATCCTTTCCAAAAGATGGCTCAGTTTGGGCTACTCAGAAATTGCAGCTTGTACATAGTGATGTCTGTGGTCCTATGTAGACACCTTCTTTTGGAAATTATCTTTACTTCGTGACTTTCATTGATGATTTTTCTAGGCATGCATGGGTATATCCACTCAATGCAAAGTCCAAAGTGTTCATGTGCTTTGGCTGAAAATATGTCAGCATGTAAAATGGGCACCCTCCGTTCTGATCGAGAGGGGGAATATATGTCTTCTGATTTTAATGCATTTCTGGTTGAACGTGGGACAAAACACCAGTGTATAGTGCCGTATACACCTCAATAGAATGCAGTTGCTGAATGAAAGAATAGGTCACTCATGGAGATGGCGAGGTGCATGGTCAAGAGTCAGGCTTTACCACATAGTTTCTGGCTTGAGGCTTTCATGTGTGCAGCATATGTACTGAACAAGTGTCCCACTAAAGCGTTGCAGTCTATCACTCCATATGAGGCTTGGCATGATCGCACGCCATCTGTTGCTCATTTGCGTGTTTTTGGTTGTTTGGCATATGCATTAGTGCCTGAACAACATCACATAAATTTGCATGATAAAGCAGTAAAATGTATTTTTGTTGGGTACAGTTCTGAAAGTAAAGGCTATCGTCTGTATCATCCATAGACTAAATGCATTCTGGTTAGCTGTGATGTTGTTTTTGTGGAAGATGCTATTCAGCCATTGCTTTCATGTACTAAGGAGACATCTGTTAGCTCCAAAGACATGTATGATACTTTGATGCCTCTTTTTATAGGTAGGCAGTCTAGTGCTGGTCCTAATGAGGCAACTTCTCAGCCTTTGCAAGTTTCATGTGATGATGTAGATCATTCCATTTCTAATGCAGATTTACATGATGCACTAGTTGATGAGAGAGCTGATATTGAGGAGGCAAAAAGTATGCCAAAATGCCTGGTGCAGACTTTGCGTGACAACAAATTAGATGCACCTCTGTCATATCGTACTCGTTCAAGCTCTCATAGTGCCTCTTTTGCATCAGATTGCTATGCTATGGCTGCATCTAGTCTCTGTGATGAGAATGAGCCTGTTTCGTTTGATGAAGCACAAAATTTAGAAAATTGGATGGCTGCGATGCAATCTGAATATGATGCAATAATGAAGAATGGTACTTGGTCTTTATGTGACTTGCCTCCTGGCAAGAAGGCCATTGGCACTAAGTGGGTATACAAGCTGAAGCGTAAACCTGATGGTACAGTTGACAGGTATAAGGCTAGGCTTGTTGCAAAGGGTTATGCGTAGGAAAGAGGCATTGATTTTGATGAGAGGTTTGCACCTACATGCCGTATGACTACTGTTCGGAGCATTTGTGCACTTGCAGCCCATCATGGTTGGAATGTACATCAGTTGAACATTAAAACTGCATTTCTGAATGGTGACTTGCATGAAGAAGTGTATGTTTTTCAGCCCCGCGGCTTTGTGCAGAAAGGGCATGAAAACCAGGTGTGCAGGTTAAAGAAGGCATTATATGGTTTAAAGCAAGCACCACGTGCTTGGTATGAGAGGATACATGCCTATCTGATTGCACATGGTTTTGAGAACAGTCCAACTGAAAGCACCTTATATGTAAAGCGTGTGCTTCTGATCATTGTTATCTATGTTGACGACATGCTGCTCACTGGTCCTATTGAGAAGCATATTGCTGATTTTAAGGCTGATTTGCATGCCTCATTTGAGGTGTCTGTTTTGGCGCATTTGCGTCACTATTTGGGCATTCAGTTTATGCAAGTTGATGGTGGAATGGCTTTGTGTCAAACGAAATATATTGACACATTATTGCAGTGTTTTGGCCTTGAAGACTGTAAGCCTATTGCCACTCCTATGGAGATAGGTTTACGATTGAGTCTTCATGATGCTGGAGATGCATTTGATGCTGTTCTCTATGAGCAAGCTGTTGAATGCTTGATTTACTTATGCATTACTCGGCGAGATATTCAATTTGCTGTCTCATAGATGAGCAGGTTTATGCATTGCCCAGGAGTCACGCATTGCAAGGTGGTTAAGCGCATCTTTCGCTACTTGAGTGGTACTCGGCTACTTGGGTTGTTTTATCCCAAGGGGGGATCACTACCGCCATATTTGCATGCTTTTTCTGACTCTGATTGGGCTGGTTGCTATGACACTTGTGTGTCCACTAGTGGCTTTTGCTTCATGCTTAGTAGCTCATGTATATCTTGGTTGAGCAAGAAGCAGCTTATTGTGGCCACTTCCAGTTGTGAGGCTGAGTATAGGGCAACTTTCACAGCTACTATTGAGTGTGTGTGGCTCAGACGCCTTATGGCTGATTTGGGTGTTGGTTAGTCTTCTGCCATCACCATCTTCACTGACAGTCAGAGCGCATTGGCAGTTGCGAGGAACCCTGTGTTCCATGCTCGCACTAAGCACATTGAGGTGCATTATCATTATGTCAGGGAGAGGTTCTCTCCTGGGGAGATCATCTTGGCATATGTGCCCACGCAGGAGAACATTGCAGACCTTTTCACGAAGGCTCTGCCTAGGGAGAAGTTTGAAGCTTTCCGCAAAGCTTTGGGCTTACTTCCTTTTGTGGAGTGATTTCCACATAGCTTGGCAATTCCTTATACATGAGTACTAGCTCCTTCTTCACCGCATCACTCCCAAGGGGGATTTGTTGATATATTTAGGTAGTGATGTGTGTGAACACACTAGGACCGCCGGGGCACTTTTTCCCTCTTTAGGAGGTTTTTTTCCCCCGGCTTGTATATACGCCTATTGCCCTAATGGGCTACTTGTCTTTGTACATTCTCTAGTAATACATTCAGTATTGTGTGTTTGTGCTCCAAGCTTCTTCTTCTTCCTTGTGCTGTTCGCGTGCTTCTGCAGATGTCTATCTCCAACATGATGCTCTACTTGAAAATGAAACATGGGAGTTGGTGCCAAGACCAAAGAATCAGAAGGTCATTGGATGTATAAAACAAAAAGGTTTGCAGATGGTAAAGTGTCTAGATACAAGGCTAGACTTGTGGTCAAAGGTTATGCCCAAACTTATGGGGTAGATTATGATGAAACCTTTAGTCCTGTTGCTAAGATGTCTACAATTAGATCATTGATTGCTATTGCTGCTTGTAAAGGATGGAAGTTATCACAATTAGATGTGAAGACTGCATTCCTGAATGGATACATTACAGATGAAGTGTACATGGAGCAACGAGAAGGCTTCATGGATTTAATTGGATCAGATTATGTGTGTAAGCTCAAGAGAGCTTTGTATGGGTTGAAGCAGCCCCAAGAGCATGGAATAACAGGCTTGTTAAGTTTTTAAATGAATGTGGATTTCAAGCATCAAAGGCAGATAGTAGCTTGCTAGTGAAGGCAAGTGAAAATGGATACATATACATGTGTATTTATGTTGATGATATTATTGTCACGGGTAGAGATGCTCAAGGAATCAATGAGCTTAAGAAAGAAGTAGAGAAGGAGTTTAAGATAAGTGATTTGGGAAACTTATCTTATTTCTTAGGAATGCAGATTGTATATACTCAACATGGAGTATATGTTACACAAGAGAGATACTTGAAGAATCTTCTGGTCAAGTTCAACATGGAGGATTGCAAGTCTTCAACAACACCATTGGAGGTAAATCATAAGTTGAGTAGGTATGGAGGTGAAGAGTTTAATGACATGAAGAAATATCAGAGTTTGGTAGGTAGTTTAATCTATGCTACCTTGACAAGGCCAGATCTATCATATGCAGTAGGTGTGTTATCACAATTTATGCATTGTCCAAAGAAGACTCATTGGATTACAGCTCAAAGGGTACTCAGATATATCAAAGGAACCCTAAGTGAAGGTCTGTATTATTGATTTACTTCTGATACAAGAATCAAAGTGTTTAGTGATGCAGATTGGGCAGGTGATTCAGATGATAGAAGGTCTACTCATGGGTATCTCTGTTATATTGGAGATAAATTAGTTTCTTGGTGCTCAAAGAAGCAACATACAATTGCTTTGTCATCCACAAAAGCTGAGTATAAAGGAATGGTAGAGGCTGCAAAGGAAGTGATATGGTTAAAGACCTTGTTGAAGAGTTTTGGAACTGATCAGAGTACTCCAACTATTTTTGGAGACAATATGAGTTCATTATATTTGGCAGCTAACCCTATTTTTCATGCCAGGACTAAGCATATAGAGATTTAGTATCATTTCTTGAGAGAAAAGGTACTTGATAAAGAGATTGAAGTGTTGTATACTCCAACAAAAGAGCAAGTTGTAGATATGTTAACAAAAAGCTTGGATGGACCTAAGTTACAAAGATTCAAAGAGATGGCATGATTGAGGGGGAGCTGTTGGAACAAAAAAATCACAAATTGATGATTACAAAGAGCTTGAAGCAATTCTATGATCAGATTGAAGTTCAAGAAGTCATTTGAGAAAGTGAAGAGATCTTAGAAGTGAAGCTTGTATACATATGTACATTACAGTTGGAAATTCTTGTAATTTGAGTATAGATAATCCTTAGGATGATAAGGAGTAATGTAATAGATGCGGGATAAGTCTAGAACCATATGTATATAATTCAATGATGTAAAGAAATACATTAGAGAGTCATTAGAAGACAAGTGTCATAGAGATAGATGTGAAGAGATCTCAGTGTTTTGCTTAGATCTCAGTGCACAGTGTAAATTTTTTGACGAGTGAGCATTCAAAATCTAAGTTAGAAGGTAAGGAAGCTATGGCTAAAAGCATTTAGCAAAACGGGATCTATGCTGTGAGAAATCAACCTTAGAAGTTACCTATGTCAACGTCGCTTGTTTAGGAAGACAGTTTCTGACATACTTTTGATCTTAAGGATCAAATTAAAGTTTTAATGATTCTTTTGAAGAACTAATGGTTGATATGATTGCACAAAGGTAGTGTGGAGACATATGCATCATTGGTTTGAAGAAATCAGAAGATACGTGCAGGTAATGAAGTCAATTTCTGAAGAAGACTTTTTGAAGAAGGAATTTCTTCACTCAGAGAAGTGTTAGTGAAAGTTTTCATAAAGGAAAACAATATTTGTGTAAAGTTTGATTCATAACTGATACAGAAGTGTTCTTAGATCAGTATAGATCAGACCTTTGGAGATTAAGAGATCTCCAACAAGATATAGACCACAATGCCACTATACATCCAAATACTATGATCAAAATCATGATGGCATAAACCTGAAAAGTATAGCACAATGTGTTCATACACACTTCTCTCAACTATCTTTGCACCAATGAAGCTCTAAACCAAGAGTTCAAGAGAGATTTGAAGATAATTTCAATCTTCAACTTCTTTAGGGCTACATAGGAGAAATTTGACAATCTGAATATTGCACTTTTGATGCTCCAAAAGTCAAAGTTTATTTTGCATTCATCAATAAACTTAAATATCTTTTTCTTACCTATGTAATGGCACTTAGAAAACATCGATTAGAGATGTGTAACTCAAGCTACAACCAAAACAAGCATTTTCTATCATCTTCATCTTCACTTGCAACATTGTTGTTGTGGCGACCTAAACTTTTGAATCTAGATATGTACTCTTATGTGAAGTTATCGATGTATTCTCAAGCTTTGGACAACAATTTGCATCATTTCAATCCAATTTCTAGAACTTAAGTTACAACCAAAATTCTCACTTGTTATCCAAGTGATTGTAAATTTGTCTTCTACATCACGCTCAACCTTTTGAATTTTTAGCAAAATAAAACTCCAAAGTAGATCATGTGCCCTTCTTTCAAGTTGTAGTATCTATGCTAGCTACGTATAGAACTTTAAATCATGTCAATCCAAGATCTCTAGCTTGATTGATGACCAAAATACCAAACTATAGTCAAGAAGGTTGGCACCTCTTCTACCCTAAACTTCCATTGAAGCTCTTTGCACATTATCCGTCAACAATCTCTGATACCAATGAAGGGCTCTGGTGGGTTGAATAAGAGGAGCAAGGAGGATATGGAGGGAGAGAGAGAAGAGGAGAGATGCACACATGCGTGGGGGATCCAAAACCCACGTAATGATCTTCTTGAGACAATGATCTATAAATGATATATGTGTATGATGTTGATATATTTAGGTAGTGATGTGTGTGAACACTCTAGGATCGCCGGGGCACTTTTTTCCCTCTTTAGGAGGTTTTTTTCCCCCGGCTTGTATATACGCCTATTGCCCTAATGGGCTACTTATCTTTGTACATTCTCTAGTAATACATTCAGTATTCTGTGTTGTGCTCCAAGCTTCTTCTTCTTCCTTGTGCTGTTCGCGTGCTTCCGCAGACATCTAACTCCAACAATTGGTATCAGAGAAGGTCGTCGCTTCATCTAGGGTGCCGTCGACACTCCTCCGATTGCAGTCTCAGAATCGCACGAATTTTGGTGAGCATACTCAACATGTTTTCGAGATCAAAATAGCTTTGCTATGTGGTGCCAAAATCGTGATCTGAGCTCGTTTCGGCCTCCAAACGCACTATCGTAGTGCCTGTGTAGGCTATTTTGTCCTTTTGTGCCAAAGGTATATGCCAGTTTCTGTTCGCCAAATTTAAGCGTCTCGAAGTCTGCTACAAGTCTAGCAGAACTCATCTGGGCAGTTCCATTCAACTTTTTGAGATACAGTCGATTTTCTGCATCAAGGTATTCTAGTCACCGGCCATGGTTGAAAGCAGTGTTGTATTTCGTATGTTGGCTGTTGAGGATAAGTTGGATGGTACCAGCTACCCGTTGTGGGCTTATATGATGCGACATGTATTGGTTGCAAAAGGACTGTGGAACATTGTGCAGGGTGTTGAAAAACTTCCTATCACACCTGCAACTGTTACAACAGCAGGTACAGATACTGATGCAGAAGGTGTCGAAGATGATGATATTCTGCATATTCCTGTTCGTACTAAGGTTTTTGCTGCACCTACTATAGATCAGATTCGTTGGGATGGAAGAGATGCCCAGGCACATGCATTGATAGCTTTGTCTATCAAACATGCCATTATTCCTCACATACGATCTTGCAGAACAACTAAGGATGCTTGGGATACACTTACCACATTGTACCAAGCTAGGAATGAGGCTCGTGTTGCTTACCTCCGAAAACAGTTGGAGAGTGAGCACATGAATGAAGGTGATTCTATGGACAGTTTCCTAACGAAGATCAAAGACTTGAAGGAACAGTTGATTTCTGCTGATGAGGTTATACCAGATAGCTCACTTGTGCAGACCGTTCTGAATGGTCTTCTTGATTCATATCAGAGTTTTGCTTCGACTCTTCAGTTGATGATGAAAGGCAATCCAAATGCCTTATCATTTGAGGAGTTAGTCTCTGTTCTGTTGCAGGAAGATCAGTCCAGGCAGAATAGGTCCATTATGCGAGTTGCAGATCAAGCTTTCCTGGCTAGTCAGAAGGGCAAAGGAAAATGGAGCTCTTCAACTAGTAAGCAGAAATCTGCTAATTCTGCATATTCAAAGAAGGAAGATAAAGATGAGAAGAAATCAGAAAAGCAGAAATTGTTTTGTAAGTACTGTAAAGGGAATGATCATATCATAAAGAACTATCCAAAATTGGCTGCTAAAGAGGCAAAGAAGAAAGAGGCTGGAATGGTTGTTGCAGAGGCCTCTACACCAAAAACAAAGTCTGCTAATCTTGTGCAGGAAGAAGAATGGGCATTTACTACTGTCTGTAGCTTTGACCCATCTTCTCATGAGCAGTGCATGCCTGCAGTAGACTCAGATGTTTGGTATTTTGATAGTGGGGCAACCAAACATATTACCTCCTAGCGCAGTTTCTTCTCTTCACTCGAGCCTGCCCCTAGAGGGAATAGTGTTACATGTGCCAACAACTCCTCTTATCCTGTTATGGGAGTTGGTAAGATCATTTTGACTACTACTGATGGTGGTTCTTTCACTTTGTCAGATGCTTTATTTGTGCTAGGGATCAAGAAGAACCTGTTATCAGTTTCTGCATTAGCCAAGATTAGCTTCGTTGCGAAATTTGTTGATGACAGGTGTACAGTTCATGATCTGTCAAATGGGGATGTGATTATTTCTTCTGGCATTTTATGTTGTGGGTTGTATAAGCTCATAGACTATGAGAGATCTGTAAATGATTTGGCATGTGCAGGAAATGATTTTCAGGCTATGTTAGATGCAAAGCTTTGGCATGCATGCTTTGGTCATCTGAATTTTGCTAGTTTGCGACGCCTGCAGAAATCTGAAATGGTGTCCTCTTTGCCCAAACTAGAGGCACCTAGAAAACATGTTTTTGAAGGCTATATTTTGGGCAAAATGCAGCGTTCATCCTTTCCAAAAGATGGTTCTATTCGAGCTACTCAAAAATTACAGCTTGTACATAGCGATGTCTGTGGTCCTATGCAGACACCTTCTTTTAGGAATTATCTTTACTTCGTGACTCTCATCGATGATTTTTCCAGGCATGCATGGGTATATCCATTGAAGGCAAAGTCCGAAGTGTTCATGTGCTTCAAACAATTTTTGGTTTTGGCTGAAAATCTGTCAGCATGTAAAATGGGCACCCTCCATTCGATCGAGGGGGGGAATATATATCTTCTGATTTTAATGCATTTCTGGTTGAATGTGGAATAAAACACCAGTGTACAGTGCCGTATACACCTCAAAAAAATGGAGTTGCTGAATGAAAGAACATGTCACTCATGGAGATAGCGATGTGTATGGTCAAGAGTCAGGTTTTACCACATAGTTTCTGGCTTGAGGCTATCATGTGTTCAGCATATGTACTGAACAGGTGTCCCACTAAAGCGCTGCAGTCTATCCCTCCATATGAGGCTTGGCATGACCGCAAGCCATCTGTTGCTCATTTGCGTGTTTCTGGTTGTTTGGCATATGCATTAGTGCCTGAACAACATCGTAGAAAATTGGATGATAAAGAAGTAAAGTGTATTTTTGTTGGGTACAGTTCTGAAAGTAAAGGCTATCGTCTGTATCATCCACAGACTAAACGCATTTTGGTTAGCCGTGATGTTGTTTTTTTGGAAGATGCTATTCAGCCATTGCTTTCATGTACTAGGGAGACATCTATTAGCTCCAAAGACATGTATGATACTTTGTTGCCTCTTTTTACAGGTGGAGAGTCTAGTGCTGGTCCCAATGAGGCAACTTCTCAGCCTTTACAGGTTTCATGTGATGATGCAGATCATCTATTTCTGATGCAGATTTACATGATGCACTTATTGACGAGAGAGCTGATATTGAGCAGGCAAGAACTATGCCAAAATATCTGGTGCAGACCTTGCGTGACAGCAAATTAGATGCACCTCTGTCATCTCGTACTCGTTCAGGCTCTCATAGTGCCTCTTTTGCATCAGATTGCTATGCTATGGCTACATCTAGTCTTTGTGATGAGACTGAGCTTGTTTCGTTTGATGAAGCACAAAATTCAAAAATTGGATGGCTGTTATGCAATCTGAATATGATGCTATAATGAAGAATGGTACTTGGTCTTTATGTGACTTGCCTCCTGGCAAGAAGGCCATTGGCACTAAGTGGGTATACAAGCTGAAGCGTTAAACCTGATGGTATAGTTGACAGGTATAAGGCTAGGCTTGTTGCAAAGGGTTATGCGTAGGAAACAGGCATTGATTTTGATGACCTTTGCACCTACATGCCGTATGACTACTGTTCGGAGCATTTGTGCACTTGCAGCCCATCATGGTTGGAATGTACATCAGTTGGACATTAAAACAACATTTCTGAATGGTGACTTGCATGAAGTAAGTGTATGTTTTTCAGCCCCGTGGCTTTGTGCAGAAAGGGCATGAAAACCAGATGTGTAGGTTAAAGAAGGCATTATATGGTTTAAAGCAAGCACCACGTGCTTGGTATGAGAAGATACATGCCTATCTGATTGCATATGGTTTTGAGAATAGTCCAATTGAAAGCACCTTATATGTTAAGCGTGCTAATGATGTGCTTCTGATCATTGTTGTCTATGTTGGTGACATGCTGCTCCCTGGTCCTATTGAGAAGCATATTGCTAATTTTAAGGCTGATTTGCATGCCTCATTTGAGATGTCTGAGTTGGGGCATTCGCATCACTATTTGGGCATTCAGTTTATGCAAGTTGATGGTGGAATGCCTTTGTGTCAAACGAAATATATTGACACATTATTGCAGCGTTTTGGCCTTGAAGACTGTAAGCCTATTGCCACTTTTATGGAGACAGGTTTACGATTCAGTCTTCATGATCCTGGAGATGCATTTGAAGCTGTTCTCTATCAGCAGGCTGCTGGATGCTTGATTTACTTATGCAATACTCGGCCAGATATTCAGTTTGCTGTCTCATAGATGAGCAGGTTTATGCATTGCCCAGGAGTCAAGCATTGGTGTGCGGTTAAGCGCATCTTTCACTACTTGAGTGGTACTCGACTACTTGAGTTGTTTTATCCCAAGGGGGGATCACTCTGGTTGGGATGGTTGCTATGACACTCATGTGTCCACTAGTGGCTTTTGCTTCATGCTTGGTAGCTCATGTATATCTTGGTTGAGCAAGAAGCAGCCTACTGTGGCCACTTCCAATTGTGAGGCTTAGACGCCTTATGGCTGAGTATAGGGCAGCTTTCACAGCTATTGTTGAGTGTGTGTGGATTAGACGCCTTATGGCTGATTTGGGTGTTGGTCAGTCTTCTGCCACCCCATCTTCACTGACATTCAGAGCGCATTGGCAGTTGCGAGGAACCTTGTGTTCCATGCTCGCACTAAGCACATTGAGGTGCATTATCATTATGTCAGGGAGAGGTTCTCTGCTGGGGAGATCAGCTTGGCATATGTGCCCACACAGGAGAGCATTGCAAACATTTTCATGAAGGCTCTGCCTAGGGAGAAGTTTGAAGCTTTCCGCAAAGCTTTGGGCTTACTTCCTTTTGTGGAGTGATTTCCACATAGCTTGGCATTTCCTTATACATGAGTGCCAACTACTTGTTCATCGCATCACTCCTAGGGGGGATTTGTTGATATATTTAGGTAGTGATGTGTGTGAACACTCTAGGACTGCCAGGGCACTTTTTTCCCTCTTTAAGAGGTTTTTTCCCCCCAGATTGTATATACGCCTATTGCCCTAATGGGCTACTTATCTTTGTACATTCTCTAGTAATACATTGAGTATTCTGTGTTGTGCTCCAAGCTTCTTCTTCTTGCTTGTGTTGTTCGCCTGCTTCCGTAGATGTCTAACTCCAACATATGAATATAGGAGTAAGGTTACATGAGCCTTACATCCACAAGAGATTTTGGAATCACACTTGAGGGAGCTCAAATGTAATGGTTCCAACTACTAACAATTGAGATATTCATAAACTGGAAGACATAGTTGAAGAATTTGTCAATGTATTCTCAAAAAGAGAAGTGAAACATGACTCTACCTCCTTGATTTATAGATTTAAGCACCTGAGTTATGATTTATTAAGAGTCAAGACTAGGAGATTCAAAGGGTACATAGGTCAATGTCAAGTCAATGAACAATCAGTCGAAAAGGGGTTAATCTCTCTATTTTTCGAAGGATTGACCAATGGACAATTATGCTCTTTGGTGTACATTTGTAGGCTCACGACCTTGGATGATTTCATCAAAGAATGCAAAGACTTAGAAGATACTCTAGCCATGGAACTAAAAGTTTCACTGATTGACTCTAATATCTCCACTTAATCTAGGCAACCAAATCTTTGGAGGAAGGAATTGTGCATTTGGTAATTGAAAATCTAAAAATTAAGTGAGTGAGAGAAAAACAAGACATGAATTATCAGAGATTTCAACCTCTTGAGAGTTGTAATGATAGTGGAGAACAACCCATGTACTTGTACCATAGGATGACCATTCATGAGCTTGCAATTCACACTAGGTAACCTCAAAAGCAACAATCAAATTTTCCTTAAAATATTGTTCCAATCAATTATGCTAATGAAAACAATGAACATGTTGTTATATTGATGAAACTAGCAATGATTGATCCCAATGTTGGAGTTCGAGGTCTACAAAAGCACACAAATAACACAAGGAAGAAGAATATTGGAGCACAACACAAATCATAAAATGAATACCAAGTGAATGTACAGAGATAAGTGGCCCCTTAGGCTTATAGTGTACATATAAGATGGAAAAAAAAATCCTCCTAAAGAAGGAAAAAGTTGTCGCATGGTCCTAAGTGTGTTCACACACATAACTAACAAATATATCAAAAATTTCCCCCTAGGAGTCATGGGGCAAATAAGGAGCTAGCACTCATGTATAAGGAAGTGCCAAACTATGTGGAGAGAGATCAATACATAAAAGAAAGTAAGCCCAAAGCTTTGTGAAAAGCTTCAAACTTCTCCCTACACAAAGCCTTTGTGAAAAGGTTTATGTGGGCACATAAGCCAAACTGATCTCTCTAGCACATAACCTCTCTCTAACATAATGATAGTGCACTTCAATGTGCTTTGTGAAAGCATGGGACATAGGGTTCCTCACAAGTGCCAATGTGCTCTGATTTTCAATGAAAATGGTGGTGACAAAAGAGTGACCAACACCCAAAACAACCAAAAGGTGTCTGATCCACAAAAACTCAATAATCATTGCGAAAGTTACCCTATACTGAGCCTTCCAACTAAAAGTGGTCATAATAGGTTGCTTCTTGCTCAACCAAGATATGCATGAGCTACCAATTATGAAGCAAAAACTACTAGTGGACACACGTGTCATAGCAACCAACCTAGTCTCAATAAAAAAAAGCATGTAGATATGGTAGTAATGATCTCCCTTGGGATAAACAATCCAAGTAGCCAAGTATTACTCAAGTACCAAAGATGTGCTTAATTGTCTGCCAATGCTTGACACTTAGACAATGCATAAACCTACTCATTTGAGAGACAACAAACTGAAAATCAAGCCGAGTTATGCATAAGTAAACCAACCATCTAACAACCTATTGATAGAGAGCAACATCAATTGCATATCCAACATCATGAAGACTCAACCATAAACCTGTTTCCATGGGGGTGGTAGTAGGTTTGCAATCTTCAAGCCAAAACACTACAATATTGTGTCAATATATTTTTGTTTGAGAAAAAAATATTCCTCCATCAACTTGCGTAGATTGAATGCCCAAATAATGATGTGAATACCCCAAATCTGACATCCCAAAAGAGGGATACAAATCAGCTTGAAATTCATCATTATGCTTCTCATTAGGACGAGTTAGAAGCATGCCACCAACATATACAACAATGATCAGAGGTACATCATCTACACACTTAACATATAAGGTGCTCTCAGTTGGACTTTTCTCAAAACCATGTGCAATCAAGTGGGCATGCATCTTTTCATACCAAGCACATGGTGCTTGATTCAAACCATATAATGGTTTTTTCAACTTTCACACTTTGTTTTCATGTGCTTTATGCACAAAACCATGGGGCCGAAATACATACACTTCTTCATGTAAGTCACCATTTAGAAATGGAGTTTTAATGTCTAACTAATATACATTCCAACCAGATGATATGCAAGTGCACAAATGCTATGAACAATTATCTTGTGAACACATTTTCAAAAAAGAATTTTATCATTGTTTGTACATCATTCTTTCTGGTGGCTTTCACTTCTACCCATTTGCTAAGATAATCCGTGGCTACAATTATGTATTCAGCATGGGAGCTTTTTGTTGGGGGGTTGATAGGACCTACAAAGTCTATAAACCACTTGGAGAATGCATGTCCTCCCATGATGGGTCTCAATGGAATCTTATCTTTGCAAATAGGATATTGAGACCTTTGGCAATTTTCACACCTTTTCACATAGCTATGTGCATCCATATGAAGAGTAGGCCACCAAATACCTGAAAAATAATACAGCCTTGATCACTTGATCAGGTCCAAAGTATCCTCTTATAACACCCTCGTATGCGGTCTCTAAGATCTTCACATATTCACTTTCATGTATGTACAATCTCAAATATCCATCTCTTGCATGTTTGTATAGATTATCACCAATGAGTGTATGGTCTTGAGCTTTGTGATTTAGAATCCTACGTCATGCTAGAGTCATCTCTTGTGGAAATGTTTTCGTCCTTAGAAATTTAACTAGAGGATTGCTCCAATTCAATATTAGAGACACTTGGTATAGAGTTGCATGTTCAATTGGAGGTTTTCTAATACAGGATGGGTAACCTTTGATCAACCTATAGAAATCTGCTTCCATTGTTGGCCAATAGATGCCTAAACTTTTCAAATTCTATAGGGTTTTGTGTTTCGAGTGATGTTGCCCTAATGCACCTACATGTGCTAACTCCAACCATTTATCATGCTCTTCCTCTTCCACACAAAAGATAAGATGCCTTGGTCATTTTTTTTTTTGTAAATACTCCCTACGAGTATGTGATATTTGTGTGACTTGATAATCTTCTCATCTTCTCTTTATATTGGATTTTTGGGTCCAAATGTGAGAATATGCACCAATTGTTTAGCCCGATTTGGAACTAATTTTAGGTTGAACAAGTAAGCATTAGGAAGTTCATCTGATACATGTTGTGGGGATTCTCCTAAAGTAAATTGCGAAAGGTGATCCGCTTTAAGGTGGGGGGTACCTTTCCTAACAATTACCTCAAAATTGTACTAAATTAGTAAGAGAAACCATCTTGCTAATCTACATGTATTGCAAGGTTTGTTCACTAGGTATAGTAAGGCCTGATGGTCTGTAAAGAACTTGAACTTATTTGCAAGCAAAAAATTTCTAAATTTCTTGATCACATAGACCATGCTTAATCCTTCTCATTTAGTAGTTGTGTAATTTGTCTCTACAACATTCATTTGACTACTTGCATAAGCTACAGGAAGGTCTATGTTGCCTTCACCTGTCGACTATGCTAGCCTAGCACACACCAAATAGCAAAATTGGAGGCATCCACGTAGAAATGGAATGCTTTATTATGATCCAATGTTGTCAACGTAGGGGGTGAACACAAGTGTCTTTTCAACTCTTTTCAATTTCATGTTGCCTTCACCTGTCGACTATACTAGCATAAAGCCAATAGCAAAATTGGAGGCATCCACATGTATATGGAATGCTTTATTCGAATCCAGTGTTTTCAATATAGAGGTTGAGCGCGTGTCTTTTCAACTCTGTGAATGATTTCTCACATTCTTCATTAAATAAAAAAGGTTGTACATAGGCTTGTGATTATAGCATACATAAAATGTTGGCAATATCCATAATGACTCATAAAAGCTTATACTTCCTTGAACATCCTAGGTCTTGGTAACTCAACTATAGCTCTCACTATATCTCCATCCGTTGGTATTCCATTATTTGACACAATATGATCTAATCTTTCCTTGCTTGACCACAAAAACAAACTTTTTTGGGTCCACGCATACTTGATATTATTGCATTTGTCAAAGATTTACTTGGCTTTGGGATATGAGTTTGTCTTATGTTGGAATGAGCACATAAGTAATCCACATAGATTTCTAAGTTCTTTTGCAAGAAGTCCTTAGATACATGACGCATTAGCCTTTGGAATGTAGCAGGTAAATTTATGAGTCCAAACGGCATGACACAAAATAAAAATACTCCCCATTCGGTGGCAAAATCCATCTTACATTGACCCTCGGGGGCTATGGCTAATCAACTTCTATCAATCGATTTATCTCTTCCTCCATCTTGGTTGCATAACATTATAGGTGTAAGGCTTCTGCTTTGTCGACTTGGCTTCTTAATTCCTAGGGATGCTATGGGAGCATATCTTTGGATCCAATCCTTTCAAGTCTTTGTAATTCCAAGCAAATACATCCCTATATTCTCTTAGTAGATTTATCAATTCTCGCTCTTCTTCCTCACTCAGATCATTTCCTGTGTATGTACATCTCTCTTTGCCATCTTCTATTATCATCATGATGTTCTTGGTTTGTTCTTTATTATCATATGCTTCTCCCATGAGAGCTTCTCTCGTTGGCATCCTTATCTTTTCTATCTTCTATCTCATATATATATATTTTAAGTCTCAAGTACTTCAAATAAGGATTCCTCTTCTTCTTATGTGGAGAAATTCTTTTCTTGTCTTTTCTTCTTAATCTTGTGTCTATCCATGTCGTTAACATCACACCTTTCTTCCAACCTTCCTATTCTTGAGTCCTAGCTTCTACCCAGTATAGGTACTCTTCCTCTGACACACAAAAAGGATCCATAATGATGGGTTCTAATACTATGTCGCTTTTTTCTTCTATCAAATCTGTACTAAGGTCACATTCTACAAGGATAGTTCACACATGACCACTGAGATGTCATGGCCATCTTTGTCACAATGGGGGGTCCATTGTTCTTTGTTTATCGTTATGTCCATTGTTGCTAGGATTTCTGCCCAACTGTGGGGTCAAAACTCATCTGGAAAGATCGTAGGTACATAGGCTAGGTCTTGATGTGATCTATGGTTTTTGGTGGCACCTATTTTTCTAGCTTGTTGTGGCCTATAGTAAAGCTGCTGTTGGTACTACTTTTGGTATATAACTAGCTGCTTGTAAGGGAACTGGTAGCTTTGCCTTGCCTATTTGTTATAGAGACAATTGTGGGCCAAATGGTTTGTGCATTTTCTTTCTATTGTGCAATACTTGGCATTTAACTTCCCTATGTTGTGAGTTTACATTGGACGCAAATTGGCCATGTGATCTCCTCCACAACTGTAGCAACACTTCACTATGACCACCATAGGAGGTTGTTTATTTTGGACTCCTAGCTTTCAAGCTACTTGTTCAGCCAATTTGTCTATTGATGATGTGGGTTTGGATTATGATAATCCTCATGTAGTTTAGAGAGTTCCAACTCATCATCCAAATTGCCCTCAATATTAGTACACATTCTAATGCGATGCTCTGGGGTATGAGGCTCTTTCAAATAGACATATGATCTAATTTTTCCACTCAATACACCATCTAAGAACAAGGAAACTTGTTTAGCTTAGGCAGGTAACTCTGGTGTCAGGCATCTCAATGTACTACCTGAACTTGTGTCCTAGTAATCTTATAGTTTCCTGTGGTGTCTGCTTGAAGCTATGGATCAAGGATAAAGTGTTGTGTCTAATGCCACTCTTGGAAAATTCTGTTATGAAAGTCTCAAGTAGTTGCGTGGTTTTCTTGAATTGCTCTTTATGCAATGATTGAAACCAAGTTAGGGTTGTGTTCTTCAAGGTAAGCCCAAATGCCTCGTATTGAGTGAAAAAATCATCAATTTATTCTGCTCTCAATACTTGCTTGAATTTGCCTACATGTTCGTAAGGATCTCCCATGCCATCAAAGTAGTTCTTCATGGAACACTAATTGAGTAGGTTTCAAAACTTGTGGGTGTTCTCTTGGTTTAGGCATGGGAAAGTCATCCAAACCTCTTTGATTCCTATGCCCTCATGCTTATTCTTGTTATGTTCCATTTGTTTCTAGCCCTAATCTTTCTGTTCCTGCTGTATGCACAAATCTCACTTCAAGTCATCCCTTTGACTTCTCTTTTTGCGCTCTTGGGATATGAGAAGATCTTGCTTTGTGTTGACTATGAGGATCAATGGACTTGTTTGAAGGGAAAATTTGTTCATTCTTCCAAGTGTATGCATTTTTACTATGTCATGTAACAACATACATCATTTCGAAAGTGTTGTCTAAGTATATGACCTTTCTTAGAACATATGGATCCTTGAACTTGTATATGATGACTCCATCCACTTCATTAGGCTTGTCTGGTTTAAATTTTCAAAATTCTTCATCAATTTCTTAGTTAACAAAGAGTTTTATACTCTTGTTATCTTGGGCAATCCACTCTAGCATCATGATCCTAGATAGGATTCATTTACCTCTAGAAGTTCTCGATTGTCTCTCTTTGTTCTCACAGCAATCGTCTCAAACCATTCTCATAGACATAAGCACCTAAGCGATTGGTTCGAATATATTCTAGTTGAGTCTTATAGGGACCCTCTAGAGTATTTTGATATGGAAAACTAGCTAGTCAGAAGGGCAAAGGTAAATGGAGCTCTTCCACTAGTAAGTAGAAATCTACTAATTCTGCACAATCAAATAAGAATGATAGAGACAAGAAGAAAACAGAAAAGCAGAAATTGTTTTGCAACCATTGTACAACAAATGATCATATCATAAAGAGTTGTCCAAAACTCACTGCAGAAGAGGCAAAGAAGAAAGAGGCTGGAATGGCTGTTGCAGAGGCCTCTACACCGAAAACAAAGTCTGCTAGTCTTGTGCAGAATGAAGAATGTGCATTTACTATTGTTCGCAGTTTTGACCCATCTTCTCATGAGTAGTGTATGTCTGTAGTAGAATCAAATGTTTGGTACTTTGATAGTGGGGCAACCGAACATATTACCTTGCAGCACAGTTTCTCCACTTCACTTGAGCCTACCCCTACAGGGAATACTATCACATGCACCAACAAATCCTCTTATCCTGTTATGGGAGCTGGTAAGATCATTCTGACTACTGCTGATGGTAGTTCTTTTACATTGTTGGATCCTTTTTTTGTTCCAGAGATCAAGAAGAATCCGTTATTAGTTTCAGCTTGAGACAAGATTGGCTTGGTTGTGAAATTTGTTGATGATAGATGAACAATTCATGATCTATCAAATGGCAATGTCATTATTGCTTCTGGCATTTTATGTCATGGGTTGCATAAGCTCATAGACTATGAAAGATTTGTGAATGATTCAACATGTGCAGTACATGATTCTCAGGCTATGTCAGATGCAAAGCTTTGGCATGCATGCTTTGGGCATCTAAATTTTGCTAGTTGGCACGCATGCAAAAATCTGAAATGGTGTCCTCGTTACCCAAACTTGAGGTACCCGGTAAAATGTTTATGAAGCCCGTATTTTGGGCAAAATGAAGCATTCATCATTCCCAAAGGATGGTTTAGTTCGAGCTTCACAAAAATTGCAGCTTCTTCAACGTGATGTCTGTGGTCCTATGCAGACACCCTCTTTTAGAAACAATCTCTACTTCGTGACTTTCATTGATGATTTTTCAAAGCATGCATGGGTATATCCATTGAAAGAAAAGTCTGAAGTGTTTATGTGCTTCAAACAGTTTTTGGTTTTTGGCTGAAAATCTGTGAGCATGTAAAATGGGCACCCTTCGTTGTGATCAAGGGGGTGGGATATATGTCTTTTGATTTTAATGCATTTCTGGTTGAACATGAAATAAAACATCAGTGTACAATGCCGTATACACCTCAACATAATGGAGTTGTTAAACGGAAGAATAGGTCACTCATGGAGATGGCAAGGTGTATGATCAAGAGTCAGGCTTTACCACATAGTTTCTGGCTTGAGGTTGTTATGTGTGCAACATATATACTTAACAGGTGTCCCACTAAATCATTACAATCTATCACTCCATATGATGCTTGGCATGATCACAAGCCATCTGTTGCTCACCTATGTGTTTTTGGTTGTCTAACATATGCATTAGTGCCTGAACAACAACATAGGAAATCGGATGATAAAGTAGTGAAAAGTATGTTTGTTGGGTACATTTCTGAAAGCAAAGGCTATCATCTATATTATCCACTGACTAAACACATTTTGATTAGTTGTGATGTTGTTTTTGTGCAAGATGCTATTCAACCATTACTTTCATGCACTAAGGAGACATCTATTAGCTCAAAAGATATATATGTACTTTGCTTCCTCTTTTTGTAGGTGGACAATCTAGTGCTGGTCGAAATGAAGCAACTTCTTAGCCTTTACAAGTTTCGTGTGGTGATGCAAATCATTCCATTTACGATGCTGATTTACATGATGCACTTGATGAGAGAGCTCATATTGAGGAGGCAAAAACTATGCCAAAATGGCTTATGCAGACTTTGCGTGACAACAAATTAGATGCACCTTTGTCATATCATACTTGTTCTAGCTCTCATAGTGCTTCTTTTGCATCAGATTTCTATGCTATTGATGCCTCTAGTCTCTATGACGAGAATGAGCCAGTTTTTGTGGATTGATTCCACATAGCTTGGCGCTTCCATATACATGAGTGCTAGCTCCTTGTTCATAGAGCATTGCCTCAAGAAGATCATTATGTGGGTTTCAAGGCTCTCATGCATGTGTGTGCATCTCTCATCTTGTCTCTCTTCCTCCATCCCTTGAGAGAGAGAGAGAGAGAAAAGAAGCCAAGCTCCATATATATTCCATACATTCTAAAATGAATTACATGAACTTAAAAGGTAGCATAAAGAATATGCATGAGATGCAACTTGTCTATAACTTCACAATCTCCTTCGCTGAAGATATATTCTCCAAATAGATAAGCTCCAAGCTATTGCATACCGTGAAGATGATGAAGAGCAAACTCCACGTCCTCCAAGAGGACTACCTTCTCTAAGCTCTAAGTCTTCCTCAAGTGATGGGATATGAGCTTTAGCACTTATATTTAGATAGGCAATGTCTTAACATGCTTTAATAAGCTTTTCAAAGTGTAAAAAAATCCAAAAAACAGGGTTTCATGAATTTTGTAGAAACCCTAATTTTAGGTTTTTTTATTATTTTTTGTTTTGTTAGATCATTCATATATTATATAATGATCTTATCTTATAAAAAGTTCTTTCTATATAAAAGTTACTTTTAATTCTTAATTTTCACTTTCAACCCTTCAACTACTACCAACATTAGTGTCATATATCATTGTAAAAATCTTGATGAGTATTTTTGAAATATATGATAGGAATTTTGCACATTTTAGACTATTTTGATATATTTTTTACCAATCTTTGACCAAATCTTGACCTTCCATTGACCAACTATTTTTTACTTTATTTAACCCGTAGGTGGGGAGCCTAGTGGAGGGTTTCCCCATGACACTATTTTCCTAACAATCCCCTCCTAACCAACCACTAGGCGAATACATCAAGTAGGCATATTGTTGATTATCAATTACTTTAGTTTAAATTATGTACTTATAGTTTTCACATATCATGTCGTATCCACAGCACACAAGGACCTTAGACATGAAGAGCACTCCCATAACATGCTTCATAAGAAGAACTCATGCATCCCCTACTCTTCTCAACCAAGTTCTTCTTGGAAGGATAGAGATAAGTACGTGATGCTAAGTAATGGAAATAGTATGTAGACTCAAACATACTTCCTCCACTATCAAGTTTGACCAAGCCTCTCAAGTCAAGGTCATATGCTCTCATCTACACCTATCAAACAAACACACACACATATACAAGAAGGTGTAAAATGTCCACCATAAGGTTATGAATGTAGATATCATACCCCTCCTTGCTCACATAAGTCTTCCTCCATACCACCAAAAATGAATATGCCAACTCTCATATACATGAATGTTGCAGAGCAAAGAGAGCACAAGGCAGAGAAAAAGAAGGGCCCCAAAATTTTTTCGATTTGGACACCTTATGTTTGTATTATAACCATTCTTGTATTATATTTTCCGTTGTAAAGGCACTAGAGGAGTCCTCTAGATGCATCCCCACTGAAGATTAGTAACTTACCCATGTAAATTAGTAAGAAATTAGTCTTTTAGTGAATAAAGTGCCGGTCTCTTGTGTGAAAGGACCATTTTTAGGGCACAAGTATATAAGTCAATTTGTGACTCTTTGTAAAGACTTTTTGCCATTGTGAGAATCAAAAGCACAGAAATTCGAATTTGTGTCTTCTCCTCTCTGTATCTTCTTCTTTGTGAGCTTGTATGCTTGTGTATTGCTTGGAAAGAGTGTTAGGAAGTGTTGTCTATCCATGAAAGCTTTTTTTTGCTATGGTTAAGGTGTGTGTGAAGTGTAGGAAGTGCTGAAGTGTAGGAAGTTTATTCCCGCGACTCAGTATTTTGCTCATAACTTGAAGTAGGAGTGTCAGAATTGAGTGAAAATACTGCCATTGGATGCATCTTCTCGAGAGCTTCGAAAGACATATGCTATTCGCTATATTTGGAGTTTGGAGCTGAGAGAAAAGCTCAATTTACTATTGGCTACTATTCCAAGTATCGTGACACCATGACTGACAGTCGAAGCTTGTTTGGATTAGTCTTTGCCTTGTTTATACTCTTTGAGTAACTCATTTGCATTGATCGTCATTTGAATGCATGTCTTCATACACTCGGCTAGGTTTTTTGATACTCATCGGATTGATAATTAAAGCGTGAATCCCCACTATATGCACTTGAGGGGGATTGAGGTATAGTCTCTTTCTCCACAAGTCCCTAAGTTGGTTCTTAGGTACACACGTTTTTTGGCGCCGTTGCCGGGGAGTGTCGAATCAAACCAAGGCATTCGTGTGATGGTAAGTAGCTTTTTGCATTGAAGCGAGAGGAGGAGTAGTGATTTTCTCTTCTTTGGTAAGTCACTTTCATTCGCACTTACTACTTCTCACTCTTGAAGTGTGTGTAGTGAGTTATTAGTCTAGGGAAGTGAGTGGAGTGAGTAGAGTAGGAGGAGCAAGGGAGTAGGTTAAGTAATTAGAGTAGCTTTCAGTCCTTGTCTTGTTGTTCTTCTTTTTTTTAGTGAGTAGGAAAATTCAAAAGTATAAAAGCTAAAAATGCCATTTTGTAAGTCACTTGTCTCTTAAACAAGTATCGTGAGAGGTGCTGGCGAGTATCGTGGGGTAGATCCGAGCTTGGGGAGCTGCGCAAAGCAAGTATCGTGGGGTTAAAGGGTTGAGAGAGAGTAACCGAGGTGAGTACACTCATCATTCCCTCATTCTTGCCACCTAAATTTAGTATTTCAGAAAAAAATCTGCGACAAGTATCGTGTTGGTCATACTGGGGTAGAAAAGAAGAAAATTTCTGATTCAGGCTAAAAGGGGAGGGTAGATGCACTCTAGGCACATGTGTATGAAATTAAAATCCAAAAAAACACTTGCAAAAAGTTAAAAATTGTCAAGTATCGTGTTCTCCCGTGGTCGAGTATCGCGATACCTGATAAGTATCGTGGTCTCCTATGGTCGAGTTTCGCGATACTTCACAAGTATCGAGTATCGCGATACTTCACAAGTATCGAGTATCGCGATACTTCAAAAGTATCGAGTATCGCGTTTGCTCAAGTATCGTGTTTGCTCAAGTATCGAGTATCGCGTTTGCTCAAGTATCGAGTATCGTGTTTGCTCAAGTATCGAGTATCGCGTTTGCTCAAGTATCGAGTATCGCGTTTGCTCAAGTATCGAGTATCGCGTTTGCTCAAGTATCGAGTATCGCGTTTGCTCAAGTATCGAGTATCGCGTTTGCTCAAGTATCGAGTATCACGTTTGCTCAAGTATCGAGTATCGAGTTTGCTCAAGTATCGAGTATCGTGTTCGCTCAAGTATCGAGTATCACGTTTGCTCAAGTATCGAGTATCACATTTATCCAAGTATCGAGTATCGTCATATTGAGGTATCGTGTATCGTTTTGGGCAGATATCGTTTATCGTTTTGGGCAGATATCGTGTATCGTTTAGTTCAAGGATCGAGTATCGTGTTCTTTTTGGGTCAAGTATCGTGACTTGAGATTTCATAGTCAGTCCTTTCCCAGCCAAATTTTTCTAGAATTCTGACCCTTGGTGAAGAGCTCTAGAAGCCAGAGGTTGGCAAGGGCTGATCAGAGCTTTTAAGTGGATGAACCTAAGATCTGGAAGAACCCTAGGAAGCCGAAGAAGTGTAATCTCTTCTGTAGGAAGTGTAGCCGAACCAAGTAGCCGTTCACATTATTCTGAAACCTCTAGTGAGTCAGAAGAAGAAATTCCTATGGCTTCAGAGGATATGCAAAACACTGTACCAATGATTGGCATGATGTCAATTATTGAGGGAGAATATCGGACATCTTTAGAATATGTGACCACCAATCAACATGAGATACCCATATACCTAGATGGACTAACCCGACCAGTGGCCAGACTAAAGAAAGCTTCAGATGCTTACATAGTGCCTAGGCCAGCAATCAAGTATTCAGGAGGATTTTATATGGATAAAAGGGATATCCAGTCTGTTGTTACAGAACATCCTGAAAATATCAATGAACTTGGGGAAGAAAACACTGCTCCAAACCTTAATGAAGACGGAAATGAAGAACAAGTGACCACACCTAGAGGGAGATCTACTGTTGTTAGGGTTTGGAGAGGAGACCTGGTTCCCCAGGATGACTCATTAATGGATGTGTATTTGATCAATGGAATGGAGAATCTCCTTAGAGCCCACTCTTCATTATGGGAAGCAACCCCTAACCCCGTGACTGTCTATGAGTTACAAGATCCTGACTTCCCCAACGTATTTGGACAAAAACCAGAGAAGGTATTGGCCCCTAACAGATTCAGAGAGAGCCAGGTTGAAATATTAGAACATTCCAGTGTTTCCCCCGAAGGATCAAGCCACTACTTCACAAAACCCACATGGAACCTCTCAAAATAATTCATTTCAACAGTCAGGACAAACACAACAAACTCAAATCCCGGTTAGACCACATGTGCAGTTTGCTATGCCTGCAAATAACCCTAATTATCGGCCTCAGCCACCTGTGGATCCAAGAATTCCTGCCCCAGTTAGACCACCTGTAGCAAGAGGACCTGGTATACCCATTGGAAGACCAGTTTTCCCTGTGATGCCTAGACCGCCTGAAGGAGGAAGAAGATTAAGGCCGATTCAAGTGGCCAAATGCATGAGAAATCACTATGATGGTTCTAGTGAACCTTACAATCATATAGCTGAATTCAAGCAAGTAATCAGAGCCGAACAAGTAGAAGATTTCTTGATCCAATATGAATCTTTTGGTTTAACTTTGACAGACACAGCTTTAGCTTGGTTCCAGCCATTAGATCCAAATAATTTTCATAACATGGAACAAGTCTATCAAGAAATGATTGAGGAATTCACTAAACCTGGAATTAAAAACAACTCGTCATCGTTGATTCATAGCTTTAAGCAAGCTCCTACAGAATCAGTGAGATTGGCAGCAAGAAGATTCAAGCAATATGTGGATAGGTGCCCGGTGGAAGAGAGACCCACCCAAAACAAGATGGTGTCATTGTTTCTGGAAGGATTATTGAATGGATCATTAAGATCTCTCGTGTATGTGAAGAGAGTTCAAACCTTGCAAGAATGCATGAAAGAATGTATTGACCTAGAGGACAATTTAGCGGAGGATCTGAAAATACCTCAAGGTAGTATGAAGAGTGAAGATTCAGCAAGCAACACATCGAACCCTAAGAACAATGTTGAGGAAATAGCTGACCTAGTAGCAAAGAAGCTGAACGTCCAAGGACAGAGGAACTACCCCAACAACCCAATGAGAGTGCCCATGCTTAGAAGATGTATGCATTGTGGAGGTGATCATCCCTCTCATTTGTGCACTAGGGGAGTAATCCCACCACCTGCCTATGCTTACAATAGACCACCTGTTCCAGGACCTTTACAATATTGTAGCATAGAACAAAAATACACAAATCACAGCACAAAAAATTGTCCTTACAATAGGCAAGCAAGACCAACACGACCTGTTATGAGACCTTACGGATACCCTCAGAGAGATCTAGGAGGAGAAGCCTTCAGATATCCCACTTATCAGCAACAAGCACCTGTACCATGACCATATGCTTATCAAAGTTACAATCAATCACAACCGGTGTTAGGACAACAACCACCCCACCCTCAGAATGTTGTCCCAGTGAAAATAGCTCAACCTAAAGAAAACTTAGAGAGAGCAATAGTCCCAGCCACACCATTGACTAGTAATGAATCATATGATTCATCCTATGACCATAGCCAAGGAAACTATCCCATTTATGAGAGCTCTATGATAAAATATGGACAAACGTACGAACCATATGCCTATGGCATGGAAGTTCCAGATAGTTCCTACGGATATGAGCAGGATTATGTGTCATTGATGTACACAGCACAGCCCCTAGGGCATCCATACCCCCCGATCTATGAACAGACCACCTGTACCTAGAGGACCATGTTATAGATGCGGAGGTGATCATTATATCAGAGAATGTACACTACCAAACCCACCACCACCACAGCGAGTCTGGGAAGGATACTGTAGTGACTGTGGTAAAGAACACCTTTTCAGAGATTGCCCCAAGAACCCCAACAAAGTTAACTCTAATGTGCAGATTAACGTGATAGAAGTGATAGAATCATCAGGAAGCGATAAGGAGTACACTGTACCATTGAAAGCAATAACTAGAGCCAAAGCTAGAGAAACCCCAGACAAAACTGAGGAAAATGATCAAGGTGACAGAGAAATGAACATACCTACACCTCAAGTAGTTGAAGACTCGGAAGAGCCTGAGAGAAGTGTTGTAAGCAAACGAACACAAAGATGGAAGAACCATAGAGACAGGATAAAGGAAAAGAAATTGTTACAAAAGAAGGAAATTGAGAAGAGAGAACAAAATCTAAAAGAGAAACAAGAAGAGGAATCGGAAGGGAAAGTCAAAAAAAGAAGAGGTAGGATCAGTTTTAGCAGATCCCATGCCTGAAAAATTAGACATGTGGATTTAGGCGTACAATGCACGAATAAGAGAAGGACCTACCATCGAACAACATGAAAGAGAATATCCTAGAGGTGACCTAGAGAAGGAAAGGTTGGAGATATGCAAAAAATTAATTGAAGTGGCTCAGCAGACCTTAGAAAAACATGTTCTTCAATTACCAAACTCACAAATTCCCGAAAAAGAATTCCAAGAGTGTGTCATCCCTAAGGAACCCGAGAAACCCAAAGCAAGTAAGACACATAATGAAAATCTCTGTGAGGATAAAAGGGAAGGATCCATTGTTCCCGAAGTAGAAGGGGAATGGCCTAAAGATTTGTGGGCAAGAGTCCAAGAAGACTGATGGAAGAAAGTGGAAGGAATAGACCCACCCTTTGAGGAGCTAGAAGCAGAAGGTGAAATTGAAGACTTCATACCTGAACTGAATTCAAAAGAAATAATACCAATTGATCCAACTAACGAAGAAAATGATAGCGTAAAGGTTTTGCCAAATTACACAGGAGAGTACGAACATAATTTGGAATTATATTATATTCCCTCGATGAGGAAAAAAGAATCGAACCCATCAGTCAACACATCGGGTATCATACAACATCTTAAAAAGGTAAAAATCCCTTGTACTCTGACATTGGAAGAACTGTTGAAGGTCAAACCACATTTGAAAGAGAAACTGACCAGCCAATTGGAGATCAAGGCGGAAGAGAAGGAGATGCCTGATGAAGTAAACACAGTCAAAATCCCAGTCGATAAGGTTGGAGATTTTAGTGAGGGAGATGAAGGAAATACTTGCCTTCCAATTACCTATAGAGGTTACACTACTAAAGACATCTTAGATTCTGGAGCTGGAGTAGGAATTGCTACTAGAGAAATCTGGGAGAAATGGGGAAAACCCGCTCTAAGACCAACACGCATGAAGATACAAATGGCAGACGGACACACTGAAAGACCCTTGCGATTATTGGAATGAGTAGTTTTTACCGCTTGTGGAGTTGAGTTCGAGCACACCTTAGCGATATGTCAATTTGAAAGGCCAAGCAATTATGAAATGATATTTGGAAGAACTTTCATGAGACAATTAAAGGTAGTGCAAGATTGGGGAAAAGACGCCGTATACCTACAGCATGAAGGAACCACTACAAGAATAAATCTCCACACATATACCTATCAAGATGTTCCCCCCTTACAATGGAATCAGATTCATAAGGAGAAAGATAATCAATCAATTCATAGTATAGGTTCAAGCGACCAATCGTGGATGAATGAAGACACTCATCTATGGATATGCCAAACTACAAAAAAGGAAGAAGATAGGAGGAAAGGATGGAAGCAAAAGCAAGGAGTTGCTAGATCAATACAAGATCCAGCCTATATGCCTCAAATATTCCTAGATGAAGAATTTGAACCTCATGGTTGGATGGAGATTTTAGCTACTCTCGATGTGTGTGTAAACGAAGAAGTGATAACCATGAATGAATGCATTGATGCGGAAGGATATGATGTTAGTCTATACGTGGTAGTTCTTCAAGAGGCTGAAGAAGGAGAAGTAATTGAGAAAGAATGGAAAGAGGATTACGAGAGCATTGAAATGGAGCAAGAGCAAATGGAAATAGAAAGCGGAAATCAAGAAGTAAGTGTCATAGCTAGTGAAATAAATCAAGAACCAACACAAGAAGAGGAGCTTGGGTTAGATCAAGCAAAAAATGATGAAGAAAACAAGCCTCAAGACCAATTTGAAGTGCCCGCCCACTTCAAAAAATATGAAGTAGAAGAGAGAAGAATTGCTATTCAAATGCCAAAACGAGAAGCACAGTTAGGAATAACATATGACAACAAAGAGCAGACCAAGAAAATAGTAGTAACCTTAGAAGAAGGAGAAGAACGATGTACCTTTATAGGACAGGTTGTCTCTATGGAGGAAGAACAAGAGTTAATCCGCCTCATAAGGGAATACAGGGATGTCTTTGCCTGGACCTATAAGGATTTGAAAGGAGTAGACCCTTCTATATGTGCTCATAGAATCCCTATGACATCTGAAGCTAAACCTTCCAAACAAAGACCATACACCTATAACGATGTTTACTCAGTAAAGATAAAGGAAGAGATAGATAAGTTGTTAGAAGCTGGGTTCATATATGAGATCAAACACACGGAATGGGTGTCGCCTTTGGTGGTTGTATCGAAAAAGAATGGTAAGTTAAGAGTATGCATAAATCTGAAAAAAGTAAATGCTGCTACCATAAGAGACAGTTACCCATTACCCATCATGGATCATCTTTTGGAAACAGTGGCAGGAAAGGAAGTTTATAGTTTTTTGGACGGCTTTTCAGGCTATAATCAGGTAGCCATTGCTCCTGAGGACCAGCATAAAACAGCCTTTGCAACTGAATGGGGAGTATACGCCTTTAGGGTTATGCCTTTCGGCCTAACCAATGCCCCAGCCACTTTCCAAAGATTGATGTGCCATGTATTCAAAGAGTTCCTGAGAAAGAGTATGGAGGTATACGTGGATGATTTATGTACTTATTCAGCTATACGATCAGAGCATATCCCTGAACTAGGAAAGATCTTTGCCAAATGTCAACAATATCGAGTATGCCTCAATCTAGAAAAGTGCATCTTCATGGTTCGACAGGGGAAGATATTAGGACACATTGTCTCTAAAAACGGTATTTCAACTGATGAAGACAAAATCAAAGTAATTCTGGATTTGCCGAGACCAAAGACTGCTATAGAAGTCCAAGCATTTATGGGACATTGTGGATACTACCGAAGATTTATACATATGTATGCCATAATTGCTAGACCTCTTTATGCATTATTGACTCAGTTTAACTGGACTGAAGAATGTGAAAAGGCCTTTAACGAATTAGAGAATCGATTGAGTTCAGCACCAATCCTCTGAGTACCCAATTGGAATAAGCCATTTCATATTCACGTGGATGCTTCCAAGTTTTCCATTGGTTGCATCTTAGCTCAACCTGCAGATACCGGGAAGTTAGATCATCCTATAGCCTATGCCAGTAGACAATTGAATCAAGCAGAACGCAATTATACCATGACTAAAAGAGAAGGCCTAGGGATGGTATACGCAATAAAAAAGTTCTGACATTACCTTTTGGCAAACAAATTCAAATTCTTTATTGATCATCAAGCCCTACTGTACTTAGTCAATAAGCCTTGTAATACAGGACGGCTAGTACGATGGTTTCTATTGTTGATGGAATTTGATTTTGAAGTAGTAGTCAAGAAAGGAAATACCCACATAAGAGCATATCACCTATCAAGGATGACACACAGTGAACCACCCATAGGAGTACCAGATGATATGCCAGATATGTACCTTTTTAATCTCGAGGTATGTCCCCAATGGGCAGAAAAGTTGATCCCTATACTCACACATGGACCTAAAGATGGAATCACACCAAACGGAACTCAAGACCTATGGAAGACTAAAAACCTTCATATCATTGCTAGAAGTTTGTATCACCAAGACTCAAATGGATTACTCATGAGATGCATAGAAGAAGAGGAACAAGAAATGTGGCTTCAAAAAGCACATGTAAATCAATGGAAAACTCATTTAAATACAAATGGGACATGGCAAACACTAAAGAGATTAGGTATATATTGGCCAACCATGTAGAGGGATGCGCATAACTATGTATTAGCCTGTCCAACTTGTCAAGAACAAAATCCAGAAGAGAACTCCACTCTATGCTACTCCACTGTAGCACCAAGATGGAGCATGCCTCTAGTGAAGTTCTTAAAGACCCAAGAGTACCGAGAGGGAACCACTCTAGCAAGAAAACGAGCACTTGTAGAACAAAGTAAGGACTATGCTCTTATAGGAAAACAACTCTTTAAACGACGAAGAGATAATCATTTGCGAGTGTGCATTCATGAAGACGAGTATCTTGCTGTTTTAGAGATGGCACATACTGGAGCTGCAGGAGGACATTTTTCTGCAGATAAGACAGCAAAAATGATTCTCTTTGTTGGAATGTGGTGGCCAACTTTACATCAGGATGCAGCCACATATGTTCAACGATGTGGTACATGTCAACGTATGAAATATCCAATTAGAAGGGATGAAATGCCTCTGAAACCCATGATGAGTGCAAGAGCTTTCACAAAATGGGGAATAGAATTCATAGGACCTATTAGCCCCCCAGCTAAAGGATCCCATGCCAAATATATAATTGTAGCCACAGACTATCTGACCAAATGGTTGAAGCCAAAGCAACCAAGAAAAATGATGCAAGGACTACGGCCAAGTTTCTCTTCGAGAACGTTTTCACTAGATTTGGACTACCGATAGAAATTGTGAGTGATAGAGGTACACATTTTGTGAATGAAGTGATAGAAGCCTTACTGAATGAATTCTTGGTAATTCATAAGAAATCAGCCCCTTATCACCCACAAGCCAATGGACAAGCCGAAAGTTCAAATAAAATCTTGTGCACAGTTCTCACTAAAATTGTGAACAATGGTAGATCTGATTGGGATAAACAATTACGGACAAAATGCTATTTTGCCAATTGATTTCTTAATACCCACTCTTAGAGTAGCAACAACATATGGGTGGACAAGACATGAACTCTCAGCTCAATTGGATCAAATAGAGAAGTTACATGAAACTAGGTTACGAGCAGTAGTAGGGATTTATGCTGCTAAAAGGCGACAGAAAGCATATTTTGATGCTCATATTAAAGATAAAAATTTGAAGGAAGGAGATTTAGTTTTGGTATATACCCTAAAACAACATGCAAAGAAACTACAAAAAAGAGGATACGGCCCATTAATCATCAATCGCATATCCACCAGCAGAGCTATCAGCTTAGCAACCCTAGATGGAGAAGTATTACCAAACTATATCAGTGGATGTCGAGTGAAAAAATATCTAGAACCATTGACTGAAGAAACAATGTCACGACTAATTAGGGGTAAGGATAGACGCATCGAGGAAGAAAGAATACGAGAGGAAGCCAGACAAGAAGCACTAGAGCGGATTAGGAAACAAAAAGAGTGGATGAGAGAGAGAGAGATGAGAGATATTGCAAAGGAGAGGAACTCATCCCAATGGCTAATTTTAGAGCCACCGAAAACCTAGGTCAACAGAGGACACAACCATATTTGAATTTGGGAGCCGGAAAAACGCAGTACCACTTAGTGGATGCTCTCATTGACATAGGAGCCGCCATAAGCTGCATCAAATTTTCATTGACTCAGCAACTCAAGGAAGAATTACGTCCATCAAAGGCACAGCTAATAGGAATAGGAGGAAAGATCACCAAGTGTATAGGAGAGATTACCTTACCTCTACACTTAGGAAACAACACAATGGAACAAAAACTCTTAGTATGTCATGACCACGACTTATTGGAAGAGCTGGTGTTAGGTCAAGATTGGATATACGAATATGAGGTGACTATCCAATTGGCCTTAGGATACATCTCAGCCAAGATAGGACATCGTGAAGTATTCAGCATGCTAGACGAACGACCAATCAAAGCCGAAAGTATAGAGCCAAAAACTCACTCAAATGAACAAAGTGATGCATGTATGTTCACTAGCACTATGGAAACCCCTTCATCAAGTACTTCATGTGAGGACACACTGAATCGTGCTTGCATACCATCTTCTAATCTAGCAAGTCACAAGAGTGTCATTCTATCTGAAAACAGCCTTAGCGAAGAACCATGCACAAGAGAGACTAGTTCTCCGAGTAATCCCAAGTCTGCACCTATTAGAATATACCCCAAGTATGGATTCCGAAGAAGGTGATAGCCGCCCAGTCCGACCGCACAAAAATATGGATTCCCAAGTCATGTACTCAAAGGACAATCATTAAAAAGGACGAACCAATGAACAGGGAAAATCAGTATGATCTAAAGGCAAAGCGATAGAAGCTAAACTGCTACAGGATAGAGCTGGACTCTACATACAATTCACATGTCATTCCAAGATTCAAAAAGCAAACAAAGCAGAAGCACCAAATGAGAAGCATCACAATCACCAGGAAGGTTCCGAACACGATTTCTCCCAGCAAAATAAAGCAGATTTGGATGCCGAAAGACAAAGCAAGCTGTATACATCTACCAAATAATTCCAGTTGCACGCATTTGGAGTAACCAGAATCCAAAGTATGCATGATAGGGCCACATTACAAGGCCAAGCATTCGGCACGCTATTCTTCTATTTCAGGATAGTGAAACACATTTTCCTCTTGGGAAATAGGAGAGCACTTGTACATAATTTAAAGAAAATTACTAAAAAAATTAATAACTACTTCGGCTATGAACTAACTTTTTTGTTTTTCTTTTAGAAAAAAACATAAAAATATCTAAAAGTATGAAAAATCCCAGGTATTACCTTTCTCACACCCACGGGGAAGGGACGACACCATTCACTCGGAGCAATGTCAATCTTATGAAGGACAAATGAAGGAGGATTTCTGACACTATCTGGTCACTAATTCATACTCTATATTGAGTGCAGATGGCATCTACTAACTCCGAAGAGACGCAAGTGGAAGAGGTCCAGCTTCTTCCCTTGGAATCCATAACAAAAGCAAGAGGCCATTGGTTTTTGGATGACCAACCTGTGTCGGACCTCATTTTCATGGCTACCATCAAGATTATGGACAGGGATCACTACTTCCCTATTATGTTCCAAGACTTTAAGACCATCATACAAGGATTACCGCGCATGACGGATGTCTGGACACAAGCAGAAATAGATGCATTTCTCAGACTACCTATTTATCTGCCAGATTTCCAGAGGTGTACGCAAGTTATGAATACACTCCAACCTGCATCAAATAAGATATCAGTTCCTGAAGCAAGAGTACTGGACAAAGTGGGTACAATTCAATTCACTCATGAATTGATCAACAAAGCTTTTGAATGGAATCAAGAAGGGCTCACTAATGTCAAGGAGGAATGTCATGATCCAAAAAAGAGATCTTTTTTGGACATCAATAGAACTGATATTGAAGAGGCTGTTCGCTTAGTGCACCAGCACTTTTGTTTTCCAAGCATGCATAGATATACAACATCTCAAAAGATCGTGGTGCAACTACTTTCACATGCTATGAGGCAAGTCGGTAATAAAGTAAATATGACTCAATATGTTCAAGAACGTCTATTTGAAGCCAAGAAGAAGTGGGGTCAGAAAAAGTTTCGCAATGGCAGTTCAGCTTTGACCTTACTTATTTATGAGGCACTTGATATGAAAAACTGCTTGCGTGAGATGCCAACCTCAAAAGGGCTAGCCAAATATGCCAAGTCAACGACGGTCCCTAAAAAAAGGAAAACAGCCATATCGGTTGAGGAAGTGGAAACCAGTTCACAGAAACCCATGAGGGGTACAAAGCACCTTAGAGAGGAAGAAGCCCAGGTGACACCTCAATCGAAGAGGACACACACATTGCCAAAGATTCCTGGGACCCAACAACCAATTACGAAAAGAGATCTCTCTATTGCCCTAGAAGAAACACATCAGTACATGCAAGGGCAAGTGAATCTAAATGTTCAAGGTCACCATTACAGACAGGCGAGCCAGGAAAAGAAACAGAAGGATAAAGCAACTCGTCAAGTACCTTCCAGATACAAAGAAATAGGATTGGAGGAATCAAGCTCTTAGGAAGAATCAAGCTGTGAGAAGGACACCCTGGATACAGATATGCAAACAGAAACACACAATGAAGATTGGACAGAGATCAATCAAGTTGAAGTCACGCCAGACAACGAACAGAAACAAGCAAAGAACATAGAAGAACCAAATGAACCAGAGCACGTCATTCAATTGAATGATACGTCAAAGATCAGTATCAAGGAAGCTCCAATAACTAATAAAGATGTCGTGCCACCTATCAAATAAGAAATACAAACTCCAATAGACCAGGAATCAGGCCGACAACCAAGTAAGGAGCTCGTTGTGATTGAGGTACCGGATGATACACCTCAAGGCAAGATGGACCACATGGAGGTTGAGCCAAGGATACAACTCCACATTAGGCAACCCCATGACACTACATTACACGTGGCACAAGGGAAAGATGTGACAACATGAGCAGAACCTAGTATTCCTACCACATGGTTAAATGTGGATGTCACTCAATTAAAACCTGTTGTCAAACAAATGATCCAAACAGCCATGGATACACAACAACAGATGATGGATACAGATGCAGATTACGACAAGGCCATGAGGGAAAAGAATCAGTTTCAAATTATGAGTGAACAACTATCTGCAGAACTTATCTAGGCCCAGAAAGAGATTGCAGCCAAGGGAACGGAGTTACTCGCAATAAAATCACAATGTGATACGTTGATGACCCAGCATCACCAACTCCAGGCACAACTGACAAACCTACAAAGATTACATGAAGCCAGCGAGGCCGACAAAAAGAGAATGAAAGCTAGAAGAAACTTACTGGAAACCCAACTAAAGGTGTATATGGAGGAAAATGATAATTTACGAAACAGAAACAAAGAATTAATGAAGTCATTGCTATATGATCAACCCATCGAAAAACAAGAAACGATAGATATTGACCAGAAAGAATTAAAAGATCAGATTGAAAAGTATGCAGCACTGTTGAAACAAGAGCAAACCCTAAGAGAACAATGGGAACACAAATACATGAATGAAACTAAGGATCTCACGAAGCAGTTAAACATCGCCAATCGAAAACTTGCAGTGAGTTACAGCGAAAATATGGATCACATAGCAGAAATTGGCAATGAATGCTTGCAGCAAAAGAAGCACTCAGAGCAGCCATGCAAGAAAATAAAGAGAAGACTGAACGTATAGCACAATTAGAGACCCAAGCAAAAGAGAAAGCACTAATCGAGACACCAATAGAGCCGACAAAAGAAAATCCTATTGACGAGGTAGAGGTACGTCCTCTATCTCCCCCGATTTATAATTCTCCAATAAAAGAGCAGATGGCGGAACCACATGATGATCATCCAATGCCATATACTGCAGAAATAAGTCAGAAGGAACGGGCACTATTGGTGTTCCGGTTGACAGAAAATTTTGAAGATGAAGTCATCAAAGTCATGAAAGAAGCAAAGATTAAAGGTAAAGACTTAGAGAAGATCATGAAGCCTTTCAACATTCCCTACGGACTGATGAAAGAGAAAACAAGACAATACATCAAAAAGATCACATAGAAAAATCCAGACGAGCAGCTGCACTTCAAAATGACACGTTCAATTATACGCAAAAAGAATTTGAAGCAGCACAGCCTGTTTGGAGAAGAAAATTTTTGGAGAAACATCCTACATTACGGGTGCACTGGCAAGCGGCACCATATTTATTACAGGTAAATCCTTCTTTTTGTCCAACACCACGGCGCAGAGAAGCACGAGAGATTTTGGAAATGCAAAAGAATGGTCCTATCAATAAACAGTGGTTAAACTATCCACTACTTCCAAGTCCACCGCATAACTATCTACCAACGGAGGATTATATGGTAAAGACCATCGAATTTTGGTTGCACAGTTATGCAACAGTACCAGATTTAACTATCAAAATGACAAATAAAATACTCAGTATGATACTTACAGTATTGAAGGTCTTCAAACATGCGGCATATACATTTTTGAACTTCATTGGTATTAATCAGGGAACAGACATTCTTGTTTTTTATTTTTCTATTATGCCTAGCCGCCCTACCATAATGGCTTATTATTCAAGACTCATGTTTTTGCAAAGTACATATATGCAGACCTTCGAAGAAGCCTTCTTCACGAGATTTTTTGAAATCGATTCAGAAATCTTTTTAAAGATATCATCCAACTTGAATGCCAGATTAGTGGCATATGAACTGAGCTTCTTCGCCGACCACAGACAGCCACCTAATGATGGCGTAAAAGCTGAACAGTGGAAACAGCTAATGATACGTGAAGCCAATTTGCTTAATGAAATAGAGCAAAAAGTGTATAGAACATACTCCCGTCGACTCTCAAAGCCTGTCGGGGACGACAGAGTTTAGGAGGGGGGCAGTGTTGAGGGAGAATCAAGCAAAAAGAAGAAAAGAAGAAGACAACCAAAGAAGGTTCACTGAAAAGATCATATCTGAAGATACATCTCTGCAAGAAGCAGGGGTGCAACACCCATCTCTGCACAGAGCCCCGCAGGGGCACATATCAATGAAAAAGCACATAGGTGGAAGGAGGGACCAGGGCCAGGAAAACATATTTGAAGAAGTGCAAGAAGATATTTGGCAGGTAATAATCCTTCTGTTGACAGCGTGCGGTGAAAAGAAAGTAAAATAGGCTCAAAACAATACCACAGGATCACATGTGTGCAACCAGGACAAATCAGAGGACCACAAGCAAGACAAAGATAACTGGTGGCGTGCGTGGCAACCCAACTGAATACAACAACCCAGATATGTGATATATGGAATACCAAGGGGCAAAACAGAAGCAAAGGCATACCTCGGATAAGATAACCAATTGTCTGACAATCCTTGTTGCCGCTTCGACCACTGGGTGCGTGTATTCAGGCCTCTTAAACAAACTGAAGACAAGAAGTAAAGCCTGTCAAGGGACGACAGAGACAAAGAGGGGGAGAGTGTTGCAGAGCAAAGAGAGCACAAGGCAGAGAAAAAGAAGGGCCCCAAAATTTTTCCGATTTGGACACCTTATTTTTGTATTATAACCATTCTTGTATTATATTTTCCGTTGTAAAGGCACTAGAGGAGTCCTCTAGATGCATCCCCACTGAAGATTAGTAGCTTACCCATGTAAATTAGTAGGAAATTAACCTTTTAGTGAATAGAGTGCCAGTCTCTTGTGTGAAAGGACCATTTTTAGGGCACAAGTATATAAGTCAATTTGTGACTCTTTGTAAAGACTTTTTGCCATTGTGAGAATCAAGAGCACAGAAATTCGAATTTGTGTCTTCTCCTCTCTGTATCTTCTTCTTTGTGAGCTTGTATGCTTGTGTATTGCTTGGAAAGAGTGTTAGGAAGCGTTGTCTATCCATGAAAGCTTTTGTTTGTTGTGGTTAACGTGTGTGTGAAGTGTAGGAAGTGCTGAAGTGTAGGAAGTTTATTCCCGCGACTCAGTATTTTGCTCATAACTTGAAGTAGAAGTGTTAGAATTGAGTGAAAATACCGCCATTGGATGCATCTTCTCGAGAGCTTCGAAAGACATATGCTATTTGCTATATTTGGAGTTCGGAGCTGAGAGAAAAGCTCAATTTACTGTTGGCTACTGTTCCAAGTATCGTGACACCATGACTGACAGTCGAAGCTTGTTTGGATTAGTCTTTGCCTTGTTTACACTCTTTGAGTAACTCATTTGCATTAATCGTCATTTGAATGTATGTCTTCATACACTCGGCTAGGTTTTGATACTCATCGGATTGATAATTAAAGCGTGAATCCCCACTATATGCACTTGAGGGGGATTGAGGTATAGTCTCTTTCTCCACAAGTCCCTAAGTTGGTTCTTAGGTACACACGTTTTTGAATGAGTGACAAACTCCAAGGAGCACTAGAAGGTTGAACATCACTTCATGTGTAAAATTGAGCAATGCTATGTACCAATTCATCTGCATCATACCATCTACAAATTCAGCATAACCAACACATATACTATTTACTTTTGTTAAGATAGTTGTAACTTATTAAACTTGACGTGATTGTTGCTCCAATTTCCAAATTTGATATGAATCCTCTTCGAGTGGACTTCTCTTCAATTCTATATTTAGCATCTTCATCAAACTTGATGATCTGAATCTTCTTGTTGAACATAAAATTGAGCTTGATCTACATCTAACATGAAGATGCAACTCTTCCACATGCACTCCAATTCCCAAGGTACTCTAATTTATCTTCATACTAGTTGTTGGTTTTCAATCAATATTGATTTAAATATAAAATGGAAACAAGATGGAGAATGGGCAACACATGAGAGAGAGAAAAAGAGCCCAGCTCCATATATATCCCATACATTCCAAGATGAAGTACATGAAGTCACAAAGTATCATAAAGAATATGCATGAGATACAAATTGCCCATAACTTCACAATCTCCATAGTTGAAGATGATCTTCTCCAAATAGATAAGCGCCAAGTTGTTGCATACCTTGTAGATGTTGAAGAGCACAATTGCACCTCCTCCAAGTTAGAGGGACACCTTCACCAAGCTATAAATCTATTCCAAGTGGCGAGATATGAGCTTTATGATTGTCTTTATGTAGGCTATATCTTAATATGATTTTACAAGTTTTTCAAAGTGTATGAAAGCCAAAAATCAAGGCTCTTTAATTTGTGAAAGCCCTAATTTTGAATTTTATGGAAACCTTGATTTAAAGGTTTTTTTATTATTTTTAATATTTTTTAAACATACCATACGTTATATAATGATTTTCTCTTATAAAAATTGCTTTTCATATGAAAATTGATTTTTATTCTTAATATTTGAAATTAATGTTTCACTTTTGACCCTCCAACTGCTACAGCCATTGACCAAGTTGCTCACTAGATTTTTTCCACTTCCTTTAACATGTAGATGGGATTCCGTGGTGGAAGGTTGCCTCATAACAATCCCCTCATATTTCAACATGAGGGGAATATGTCAAGTAGGCATACTGTTGATTATTATTTATCTAATTTAACTAAGGTGCCTCTATTTCCACACATGCCACATACCCACAACACATACAAGGACCTTAGACATGAAGAGCAATCCCATAACACACATCACAAGGAGAACCCACACGTCCCCTACTCTTCTCAACGAAGTACTGCTTAGAAGGATAGATACAACTACATGATGCTACATAATGGAGATAGTATGTAGACTCAAACATACTTCTTGGACTATCAAGGTTGGTAAGGCCTCTCAAGTCAAGTTCACATGCTCTCATCTAGAGCTATCAAATAAACACACACAAATACAAGAAGGCATAAAATGTCCAGAAAAAGGTTTTGAATGTAGATATAATATCCCGTCTTGCTCACATACGTCTAATCCATGATTGTTGATATATTTAGGTAGTGATGTGTGTGAATACACTAGGACCGTCGGGGCACTTTTTTCCCTCTTTAGGAGGTTTTTTTCCCCCGGCTTGTATATACGCCTATTGCCCTAATAGGCTACTTATCTTTGTACATTATCTAGTAATACATTCAGTATTGTGTGTTATGTTCCAAGCTTCTTCTCCTTCCTTGTGATGTTCGCGTACTTCCACAGACATCTATCTCCAACAATTGGTATCAGAGCAGGTCGTCGCTTCATCTAGGGCGCCATCGACACTCCTCCGATTACAGTCTCAAAATCGCACGAATTTTGGTGAGCATACTCAGACTGTTTCCAAGATCAAAACAGCTTTGCTATGTGGTGCCAAAATCGCAATCTGAGCTCATTTCGACCTCCAAAACGCACTATCGTAGTGCTTGTGTAGGCTATTTTGTCTTTTTGTGCCAAAGGTATATACCAGTTTTTGTTCGCGGGTATAAGCATCTCGAAGTCTGTTACAGGTCTAGCAGAATTTGTCTGGGCAATTTCGTTCAACTTTTTGACATACAGACAATTTTCTGCATCTAGGTATTTTAGTCACCGGCAATGGCTGAAAGTAGTGATGTATTCCGTATGTTGGATGTTGAGGATAAGTTGGATGGTACCAACTACCCGTTATGGGCTTATATGATGCGACATGTATTGGTTGCAAAAGGGCTGTGGAACATTGTGCAGGGTGTTGAAAAACGTCCTATCACACCTCCAACTGTTACAACTGTAGGTACAAAAGCTATTGTAGAAGGTGTCGAAGATGATGATATTCTGCATATTCCTGTTCGTGATGCGGTTTCTGTTGCACCTACTACAGAGAAGATTCGTTGGGATGGCAGAGATGCTCAGGCACATGCATTGATAGCTTTGTCTATCAAGCGTGCCATTATTCCTCACATTCACTCTTGCAGAACAGCTAAGGATGCTTTGGATACACTTACCACATTGTACCAGGCTAGGAACGAGGCTCGTGTTGCTTACCTCCGAAAACAGTTGGAGAGTGAGCACATGAATGAAGGTGATTTTATGGACAGTTTTTTAACAAAGATCAAAGACTTGAAGGAACAGTTGATTTCTGCTGATGAGGTTATACCAGATAGCTCACTTGTGTAGACCGTTCTGAATGGTCTTCCTAATTCATATCAGATTTTTGCTTCTACTCTTCGGTTAATGATGAAAGGCAATCCAAATGCCTTGTCATTTGAGGATTTAGTCTCTGTTTTGTTGCAGAAAGATCAGTCCAGGCAGAACAGGTCCATTATGCGTGTTGCAGATCAAGCTTTCCTGGCTAGTCAGAAGGGCAAAGCAAAATGGAGCTCTTCAACTAGTTAGCAAAAATCTGCAAATGCTGCACATTCGAAGAAGGAAGATAAAGATGAGAAGAAATCAGAAAAGCAAAAATTGTTTTGCAAGTATTGTAAAGGGAATGATCATATCATAAAGAACTATCCAAAACTAACTGCTAAAGAGGCAAAGAAGAAATAGGCTAGAATGCTTGTTGCAGAGGCCTCTATACCAAAAAAAGAGTCTGCTAATCTTGTGCAGGAAGAAGAATGGGCGTTTACTACTGTCTGCAGTTTTGAACCATCTTCTCATGAGCAGTGCATGGTAGACTCAGATGTTTGGTATTTTGACAGTGGGGCGACCAAATAACATTACCTCGCAGCACAATTTCTTCTCTTCACTCGAGCTTGCCCCTATAGGGAATACTGTTACATGCGACAACAACCCCTCTTATCCTGTCATGGGAGTTGGTAAGATCATTTTGACTACTGCTGATGGTAGTTCTTTCACTTTGTCAGATGCTTTATTTGTGCCAGGGATCAAGAAAAACCTGTTATCAGTTTTTGCATTAGCCAAGATTGTCTTGGTTGTGAAATTTATTGATGACAGGTGTACAGTTCATGATCTATCAAATGGGGATATGATTATTGCTTCTGGCATTTTATGTTGTGGGCTATATAAGCTCATAGACTATGAAAGATCTGTAAAAGATTCGGCATGTGCAGTACATGATTCTCAGGCTATGTCAAATGCAAAGCTTTGGCATGCACGCTTTGGTCGTCTGAATTTTGCTAGTTTGCTACACCTGCAGAAATTTGAAATGGTGTCCTCTTTGCCCAAACTTGAGGCACCTAGAAAACATGTTTATGAAGGCTATATTATGGGCAAAATGCAGCGTTCCTCATTTCCAAAAGATGGTTCAGTTCAGGCTACTCAGAAATTGCAACTTGTACAGAGTGATGTCTGTGGTCCTATGCAGACACCTTCTTTTGGAAATTATCTTTACTTCGTGACTTTCATTAATGATTTTTCCAGGCATGCATGGGTATATCCATTGAAGGCAAAGTCCGAAGTGTTCATGAGCTTCAAACAGTTTTTGGTTTTGGCTGAAAATCTATCATCATGTAAAATGGGCACCCTCCGTTCTGATCGAGGGGGGGAATATATGTCTTCTGACTTTAATGCATTTCTGGCTGAACGTGTGATAAAACACCAATGTACAGTGTCGTATTTACCTCAACAGAATGGAGTTGCTGAATGAAAGAACAAGTCATTCATGGAGACGACGAGGTGTATGGTCAAGAGTCAGGCTTTACCACAGTTTCTGGCTTGAGGTTGTCATGGGTGCAGCATATGTACTAAACATGTGTCCCACTAAAGCGCTGCAGTATATCACTCCATATGAGGCTTGGCATGATTGCAAGTCATCTGTTGCTCATCTTCGTGTTTTTGGTTGTTTGGCATATACATTAGTGCCTGAACAACATCGCAGAAAATTGGATGATAAAGCAATAAAATGTATTTTTGTTGGGTACAGTTCTGAAAGTAAAGGCTATCGTATGTATCATCCACAGACTAAACGCATTCTGGTTAGCCGTGATGTTTTTGTGGAAGATGTTATTTAGCCATTGCTTTCATGTACTAAGGAGACATTTGTTAGCTCCAAAGACATGTATGATACTTTGCTGTGTCTTTTTACACGTGGAGATTCTAGTGCTGGTCCCAATGAGGCAACTTCGCAGCCTTTGCAGGTTTCATGTGATGATGCAGATCATTCCATTTCTAATGCAGATTTACATGATGCACTAGTTGATGAGAGAGCTGATATTGAACAGGCAAAAACTATGCCAAAATGGCTGGTGCACACTTTGCGTGATAGCAAATTAAATGCACCTTTGTCATATCGTACTCGTTCAGGCTCTCATAGTACTTCTTTTGCATCAGATTGCCATGTTATGGCTGCATCTATTCTGTGTGATGAGAATGAGCCTGTTTCATTTGATGAAGCACAAAATTCAGAAAATTGGATGACTGTTATGCAATCTGAATATGATGCTATAATGAAGAATGGTACTTGGTATTTATGTTACTTGCCTCCTGGCAAGAAGGCCATTGGGTCTAAGTGGGTATACAAGCTGAAGCGTAAGCCTGATGGTACAGATGATAGGTATAAGGCTAGACTTGTTGCAAGGGTTATGCACAAGAAAGAGGCATTGATTTAGATGAGACCTTTGCACCTACTTGCCGAATGACTATTGTTCGTACCATCTGTGCACTTGCAGCTCATCATGGTTGGAATGTACATCAGTTGGACATTAAAACTGCATTTCTTAATGGTGACTTGCATGAAGAAGTGTATGTTTTTCAGCCCCGTGGCTTTGTGCAGAAAGGGCATGAAAACTAGGCGTGCAGGTTAAAGGCATTATATGGTTTAAAGCAAGCACCACGTGCTTGGTATGAGAAGATATATGCCTATCTGATTGCACATGGTTTTGAGAACAGTCCAACTGAAAGCACCTTATATGTTAAGCGTGCTAATGATGTGCTTATGATGATTGTTATCTATGTTGACGACATGCCGCTCACTGGTCCTATTGAGAAGCATATTGCTGATTTTAAGGCTGATTTGCATGCCTCATTTGAGATGTCTCATTTAGGGCATTTGCATCACTATTTGAGCATTCAGTTTATGCAAGTTGATGGTGGAATGGATTTGTGTCAAACGAAA
>CM035424.1:55075035-55077535 GCA_020310875.1 Ceratopteris richardii | reverse complement strand
TAGTTTGTAATGTTTAAAACTCCTAATTCTAGCTGCTAATTCCTAATTTCTCTGAAGTTATTTCATTTAATATCCCTGTATTTCTGAGTTCCCCTGAGGTTCAGTTGGTGTATGCATGCATGTGCAACCTTCACAATTAAGATTGTGCACATAAGCCATGTTATTTCGGAATCAGGGTTTTGACCAGATTCGCCAGCATTTGACCAGTTTGATGGTCTAAGAAGCCAAGGCAACTTCAATCACAAACTCTGACTCAGTTTCTTTGAGAATGTAGCCCACAAAAATTACTGAAGAAGTTGAGAGCTTGATTCCCCAAAATGCAGAGATTTTACTTTTTCCAATTTATTCTTAAAAGAAAGCAGATTCTAAGAATTGGAAAGCATTCACAGCTATCAACTGCGATTGGTACAATTTTTGCTTTATTCCATAAAAGCACACACCAAAAAGATCTATGCCCCTATTTTTACTTTTTGCCAAAGTAAAAGCTGAAGTTAGATTTCTACTAACTTAGAGCAAGTATATAACTGCTTATTGGCCAGCACTTTCTACATACTATCTCTCCTACTGATATGTTCATAAAAGGAGGCCAATAACAAAGATGGAGGACTGATGCCAGATGTAGAGGCTGAGCATTTTCCAAATCTCCTTCTCTGCCTCATCATGGAGGGATCACCTACTCCAAGTTAGGATTCAGGAAGGAGATTTGGAGAAAGCTCTCAGCCTATTTTCTCTGCCTCATCATTGATGGCACCTACTCAAAGCTAGGAAGGAGATTTGGAAAAGGCTCTCAGCCAGCACATCAGCTTCCACCTTCTTTAGCAGCCTCCTTTTGTGGACCATATCAGTATCCTGTTCTAAGTCATATTTGGAGGGCATAATTCAGCATTTATCCTGTACTATTGAAGGGGATTTATATTCCGCTTCTGCTCTTTGTATATTTTATGCAGCCCATAATCATGAAGCTTTTGCCGTTACAGTTTTTGTTAGATCAAGCATGACACAAAAGAGATTCACAACAAGATAAATGACACCCAACAAGAGAACAACAAATGTAAGTAACAAAAATTTGTTAGAAAATATGTCTAAAATGGGCAACCTTCCACCAGGGACCCCACCTGCAGGTTAAATTTGGATGGCCAAAGCTTGGTCAAAAGGCTGGTCAAAATTATCAAAATTTATATTACATGTTGTGATATTACTCATTGAGAGCTATCTATTGATACATAATACTTGGTTATTTGGCATGCATAGCTAGATCAAAACCCAAACCCTAATATTCAGACTTTATGTGAAGCACATTAAAACTTGAAAAGAAAAAGTGACACTTGTGAACATTGTATATAACCTTGATGGATAATTCTAACAACTTGTATTAGTGCCACGTGACATTTTCTTTTTTTCACTCACATAAGCCCCAATCTTTTTAAGATTCCCGAAACAAGCAGAAACCCTAATAAGGGTTTTTGCTGGTAGCTTTTACGAAATTGCTTTTTGGAGTTTTATCGAGCAGTGTTTGCTTTATCGAACATAGTCTATATAAACACCAAGTTAGTATCACTTCTTATCACTTAATGGAGCTCTCTTCACAAGCGGAAGGTGGTTCTTCAACTTGAAGATGTGGAGTTGTGTGTTCTTCATCATCTAGATTCTACAAGGTGTGCGGAAGCTTGGAGCTTATCTATTTGAGGAGGACATCTTCAGATTTGGAGATTGGGGTTATGTACAACTTCTATCTCTTGCATATTCTTTATGCTATCTCGTAACTTCATGTGCTTCATCATGGAATGTAATGATCATATCTAAAGCATAGCTTCATTTATCTCGTGTTTTGTCTATTCTCCATCTTGTCTCTACATTGATTATGGACCTACAAAACCAACAATTGGTATCAAAGAAGGATAAATCATAATCTCGAGTACAAAGAGAATTTGGATACATGTAGAAGGGTCAAATCTTCATGGCAGATGAAGATCAAGCTCAGCCTTATATTCAGCTTTGGGATGCAGGTGATCAGTCTTTATGACAATGCTGAATATATTTGTTGAAGAGTTATACACTCCAAGAGGGGTCACACAGAAATTGGCAGATTGCAACTATTATAACAGCAACATATAGTTATATTTGTTGGATTTTTAGATTGGAGAACATTGCTTCCTTGTGTACATGTGAAGTGATGTTCAAACTACTAGTCAACCTTCTTGCGCTTCTTGGGATTAGTCACTTAGTCATATTTGGGAGTTTACAAAACATCTTGGTGGTCATGGAGGAAGACTTATGTGAGCAAGGAGGAGTACTTATGGTGGGCTTATGACACCTTGTATTTGTGTGTGTGCATGTACAATAGGTGCTTACATATCATTGATAGTAGATGGGAGCGTATGTAACGTCCCATACATGGTATAGCTGCATTACTCCATCCTTTTTACAAGGGACCAAAGTGGATGCATAATCTTGATTTGTCGATAGCACATGATCAATATCTTGGTCGGGTCCTAGACAC
>CM035424.1:54335035-54375035 GCA_020310875.1 Ceratopteris richardii | reverse complement strand
GGTTCTTGACTTGGACTATTCTACATTGGGATTTGAAGTTCATGTCTATGTAGCATCCCCTCATCGAGATCAAAAAGTCAGTCCTCATGTGGCGAATTCTCCACTATGGTATTAGGACCAATCTAAAGGCTAGCAAAATTTGTGGGCTTCCATCGTGGTGCAAGCATTATCATCACAACATTGAGGATCTAGGCCACATCTTCTTCACGTGCCCCAAGTCTCTCCTGCTCTAGGAGACTCTTAGAAAGATTTTGAAACTGTAGGTACAAATAACCTGGAAGCAAGCTATTGGCAACAGCCATAGGCATCGATGTAGAGGAAGTATGTAGAAGCGGACTGCAAAGAGTTGTGGGGAGCCAAAGATTCATTTTTTCAAAGAAATATACTTGATATCACTTTTTCAAAAGTCCAAATAGTGATTTTCATCACTTTTGTAATATATGTATCATAAAACATCCAATATTGTATTTAATAGCTCTATTTTGTGCAAGCCAAGGAGTCCTTGAGCTTGAAGAGCTAGGTAGAATGACCATACCAATTTTGGTTATTTTTAGATCTCGTTTAGACCTCCAAATGACCCCGAGAACCTATTTTTTAACTATCTCCTAGATGTGAAACTGGTCAAAACTAGTCTAGAATCTATAAAATGAGCTAGAGAGCTCATTTTTTAGGTTATCTTGTGTGATTGAGGAGATATTCAAGCTAGATTGAGCTTGTAATAGTGTTCTTGAGCAATAGAGTTTACTTTCTACTTTCCATTGTGTCTCGCTTGTCTCTTCCTTGTGTGTGTGCATTTTCATGCTTCTCACCTTCACTCTCACTACTTCATGCATTCACGATCTTCATATCACTCCTATCTCTTCCGCGCATTGACATTAAGGAGATGGAGCTTCTTAACGTGGTACTTACCATTGTGCTAGAGCAACACCAAATTTGGCACCATTGTTGGGGATCGAGTTCTAGGACGAATGCTTGATGGTAAGAGTATGGCAAGAATCGACGTTGGAAGGTAAATATTTTCAACTTTTGTTGTTGTTTTTGCATAGTTTTTAGTGTTTTTCATCTCCCCTGTACTTCCCCTTCACCCCCGCATCATCTTCTTCCACTCCAAAAAAAACCAAAAAATTCACCATATCCACTTATCCTCCCCATTTTCCTCATTTGCACATGCGTGAGTGAGTGAGAGAGTTCTTGAGTGAGTTCATGCTTGTGTGTTTGTGAGTTTTCTTGCAGGTAAAGCACTCTAGTACAACAGGGAAACTCTGAAAAGGTAAAATCTACAACTTTCTATCAGTTTTATTGTTGGTGTTGGACCATCACGATGGTCTGACAAACTCGGTTTTTTTGGAATAAGACTATAGCACGACATAGGGTACACTTGCGCATACACAAATCCATATATGCAATCCCAAAAGCATCACTTTGGTGGACCATCAAGATTGGCTTGACGGTTCAGGAGACCATCGTGATGATCATGCCAATCCCATGCCATTGCGATTGGCCCATGCCATCGTGACGTATCCGTGCCACGTGTCATTTGAACCATCTCAATGGTTCCTTTGATCGTTGACCATCGTGATGGTACCACACCATCGTGATAGGTCGACCAACTTGGACCATTGTAATGCTTCGATAAGTTCAAACCATCATGGCAGTCCTAGTCCATCACTACGACTTGACAACTTGGACCATCGCGATTGTGTCACACCATCGTGATGGTTCAGCCAGACCATCGCGACGGTCCAGACCATTGTGATTATTGCAGAGCATCACGACGATTCGACTAGAACACCAATATAGGGTTTTGATTCTTTAGGCAATTTCAAGGCCAATTTGAGTGAATTTTTGAGTGGTTAGTGCATATTTGAGATCCTTAGCTCATATTTAAAAAAAAAAAACTATCTAACTATTTTAACACCCGAGAGCCTGAACATCCACAACTTTTTAATGCGAAATCCATTTTTTGAGCTCTAAGGCTCGTTGGAAAGCTCGTTTTGAATCTACATGGTCTCAATTCTTTTTCTTAAAAATAACGTGCTGATATTTAGATAGGATAAATTGACATTGACCCTTCTGTTGGATTAGGAAAGCAAGGGGGTACTTGAGAATCTTGCCAAAGGAAAAGGGACCCTTAAAGGTGTATCCATCAAAGTGTTTGTTCATTAAGGTTGAAGAGTGGGATAAACATTGGACTTTCACAAGTCTACCAAGAGCCATCCAAGGGCATTCAAGGCAAGGCAAAGAGCAAAGCTAAGTGAAGCTTGGGAAGCATGACTTCTTGAGCACCAGAGCGATCAATGAAGCTGACTTGAGGTTGGAACAACTCTCAACCCCCTCAGTCAATATTAGCTTAGGCTAAGTGCATATAGCATTTTTAATTGAAATAGGACTGCGATAAGAATGATCTAATTGCAAGTGCATTAATTTCTCAAGTCCAAGAGTAAGATAAGAGACTATGATATGAAAACCCTGAAGGAAAGAACTTAATCTCGACAGAGCAAGAACTCAATTATGGAACAAAAAGTCAATTCATGATGCATACTTTGAGACAAGACAAGAGTTTAAAAGAATTAAAAACAAAACAAGTAACTAAGAACAAAGAAGTACTAGCCATTAGAACGTGTAGTGAGTGGTCAAGGAAGACAAATTCATGAACCTTAGGTCAGGAAAGCACATAGGTAAATTAGATCGATGAAGCCTTAGATCATCGGAAGCAAGTGTGGGGACTACTGCACGTTCCTACGCACAACAATTGAGTAGCTATCCCTATGACTTGAGCTCAGAGACTAGTGAGTCTGAAATGGCCTACAGCATGGAGAGACGGAAGGAGGGTTAAACATAGCGTATTTAGAAAGACCCAAAGGACCCTACAGAACCCAATTATAATACGTCCAAACCAACCACTTAGGTGCTCGCATCGATAAGGATGGGTTGAGAAGATCAGTGGTTCAATTGCACAATCCTGACCAACCCATTGGATTGGAATATCCAGTGATGAAATTTGAGAGAGACGCATACCTAGATAAAGATGGAACAATGTATATCATAACAAATCAACCTAACCACACTAATGAGTTTGATGTAGTTTTCCTGAGACAAAAACAAGAAACCAAGGAAAAAACCATTAGGAGATGAACCTAGAACACCTAGAGGGAAATCGGTATTGACAAGAATGTTAAATTTAGAATGGATCCCTCAGGATAATAGAATCATTGAATTGTTCCTGAATAAATGAATTGATGGAGCATTTTGGAGATATAGAATGGAACAGCCCAATGAAGTAAGATCAATCACCATATACAAATTCAAGGACCCTGATATGCCTAGAAAGGTAGTATACCTAGACAACACTTCAGAACAAGTGTTTGAGGTGTAAGATCATGTGAGACATGCTTATACCTGGAGAGGCGAGTTAGTATTCCCCCCATCACAAGCGAATGTGAACACTAGCCATCAAGGTGCTAGGACATCCTCAGCCCATGGTTCCCAAACATAGAAGAACAAAGAGAAGCCAGAGGTGACCCATCCCATAGGGAGAGATAGACCAACCATGGACACTGATAGAGTGTAAAGACCAAGGGAACCAAGAATACTAGGCCATAGAGATGACTTTCCTCTACCTAGACCCCATCAACATCCAAGAATATTGAGACCTACCCAATTAGTGAAGTCGATGAAAAATTACTTTGATGGGACAGGAGATCCCTATGACCACATTGCCGAGTTTAAGCAAGTATTGCGTGCAGAGCAAGTGGAAGATATGTTCATGTAGTACAATGCATTTGGACTCACGCTGAAGGACATAGCCTTAACCTGGTTCCAACCATTGCATCAAAGGAAATTTAGGGACATCCATCACTTGTTAGAGTCCTTCATCACTAAATTTTCTAAAAGTGGAATTAGGCATAACACTTCTTCGATGATTCACAGCTTCAAACAGACCCCTCAGGAAACAGTTAGACTTGTAGGGCATAGGTTTAGACAATATATTGAGAGATTCCCAATGCCAAAACTTCCCTTTCAGGCCAAGCAAGTGTCTTTGCTTTTGGATGGCTTATTGAGCTCTAAACTACGATATTACATCTATCTCAAGGAACCCAGAACTCTAGAGCAGTGTGTAAGAATTTGTATAGATATTGAGGATAATTTAGGAGATGAATTGGAACTTTCACAGGCCTACAAAGACACAGATAGCTCATCTCAATCCTCCTCAAAACTTTTTAGCTCGATAGAAAACCTAGTAGAACAAGTGGCCCGAAAACTAGGAGTTTCTAACAAACAGATGCCTAGGTTAACATCCGCCAAATGTTGTTACACCTGTGATGGTGATCATATGGAAAATGTGTGTCCCAATCTAACATAACCTCAAGCCAACCCTAGTGACCATAATTGCTACAAAACCCTATCCAAGCTATAACAAGGGCCCAGGCACTGCTACAAAACCAACAACCTAATTGAGATAAGATAGCTGAGACTAGCGAAATTGGAGAATCCAGTGATAGAAAGATGAAATCTTGGAAGGATTGACAAGAGAGAATCAAGAGAAAATGGAGTAAGAAGATAAGTGAGTTGGAAGGAAGCCTAAAAGAAACTAGAGCTAAAATCTTAGAATTAACTTCGTAAGAATCAAACCAGCAAACCCCTAACCAAAAATCAAGATCAGTTCTAGCTTAACCCATACCTGAAAACCTAAACATGATGTTTCTAGCATACTAGGCAAGATTAAGAGAAGGACCTCAGGTAGCCGAATCAAGTAAGAACTATCTAAGGGCTAACTTAGAAATTGAGAGAACTAAACTTTGCATGAAGATGATAGAATTAGCCCAAAAGATGTTTGAAGCTTCTTGATATATCAATTGGAGTAATATAGAAAAACCAGAGTTACACTTTCAAGGACTATTGGAGGGGCTAGAATGTTTGATCACTAGCAACGAAAAGAAGAGTTTGCAGAAGAACCCTATTTTCCCAAAGACACTACATTTGATTTCAAGATGCACGATGCATTTTCTAGTGAACTTCAATTTTTAGAAGGGCAATTTTTCTCTCAAGAATACAAACAACTATCCTCCTACAACCCTTGATCAGCAACAAGAACATGTAGTGCCTAGCTCAGATGCAGAAGACCGAACGATGACTGATGATGAAGAAGGCGATGATGAAGAAAGTAAAACCAGTCTTGACTTGTAAGAAGAGGACCAATAGGAACAGCAACAACAGCAAACTGAAGCTCAAGGAGATACGAGCACCAACGAAGAGGATACCTTTGAAACCGCCACCTATAAATTGGCCATTTAGAAACTATATCACAATATGCAAGCCATGTGGGCATGTGCCTACCCCTTGAAACGAAGAAAGGAAAAATCTTTCAACCAAACTGGCACAAGGAACTCCTTCAGGAATACCCCAAAATGATGCATACCTGGACAAGAGCACTGTTGCACCTTAAGTACAATCTGTGCTAGGGTCCGATGCCATGATGCCACTCTTAAAAGCATTTGCGATCAAAGTTCAAAATAATCAGCAGTGCCAGGATTGGTTGAACTATCCTTATCTCGCACTACTATGTGGCCCTCCAACTATTGGATACATGATGGCAAGCATCCACCATTGGCTCCCCCAACTACATCGCATGGATGATGTCACCACATATATGACCATTAAGATCTTTGATATGATGCGAATGGTTTTTAAGATCTTTCACCGCGTCAAAGAACCACATGTCAATACCCCCAACTTTGAGCATGGCAACCAAGACCTTGCCTATGACATGAGCACCCCGCCATCGCTCTGGGTTTGTTACTCATGGCACTACCGCATCAAGTATTTACCTGCATGTTATAAGATGACTTTTGAAGACACGATGGGATTCTAGGAATACCATTCCAAATTTTTCATCAGTCGGCCTACCCATCTCCTTCAGTTGTTCACTTGCGAGCAACTTGTATATTTGACACAGTACCCGACCCTTGCACAAGACCCCACAACAAGGATCTTATTCAGGAACGACAGACACGAGAGGGAGGAGGGGGGTGTTGGCAGTAGCCATAGGCATCAATGCAGAGGAAGTATGTAGAAGCGGACTGGAAAGAGTTGCGAGGGGGGGAGACATTCATTTTTTTCAAAGAAATATACTTGATATTCCTTTTTGAAAACTCCAAATAGTGATTTTCATCACTTTTGTAATATATGTATCATAAACTACCCAATGTTGTATTTAGTAGCTCCATTTTGTGCAAGCCGAGGAGTCCTCAGGCTTGAGGAGCTTAGGTAGAATGAGCATACCAATTTCGGTTATTTTTTATATCTCGTTTAGCCCTCCAAATGACCTCGAGAACCTATTTTTAACTATGCCAGACACTAGATGTAGAATCGATCAAAACTAGTCTAGAATCTATAAAAAGAGCTAGAGAGCTCATTTTTAGCTTAGCTTATGTGAGTTGAGGAGAGATTAGAGCTAGATTGATCTTGTAATAGTGTTCTTGAACAATAGAGTTTACTTTCTACTTTCCATTGTGTCTCGCTTGCCTCTTCCTTGTGTGTGTGTGCGTGTGTGTGTTCATTTTCATGCTTCTCACCTTCACTCTCACTACTTCATGCATTCATGATCTTCATATCACTCCTACCTCTTTTGTGGATTGACATTAAGGAGGTGGAGCTTCTTAATGTGGTACTTACAATTGTGCTAGAGCAACACAAGTGCTTGTGGGGGAAGCGATCGGCTTTTTGATGGCATTGTGGAATGCTATAAGAGGGGCAACCCGCTAGAAGATCTGGTGAGAGTAGTGTGCCTACAATTTTGGGCACCCTCCTAAAGACTGGTCAATCGAGAAGTCTCTATTCCTCCTTCGCAACAAAATCTCCAACTACAATAGTTCCCCACCCTTTAGGCACCATTTCTAATCGAGAAAAACAAGATGAAACTCAAGTGGGCCTTGCATGAGGGGAATGCGAGGGTTATAAACCCCCTTTGTAACACTCTTTAGATACACAAGTTCAGCCCCTGATTTCAAGGATTTGGGGTCCCAAGTGCACTAATCCCATTCACTTATACCGTCCTTTTTAATTAAATTCTAGGAGAGTAGGCCAAGGCCAAACTTCCCTTTATGGAAAAAAAAAGAAAATTCCTTGATTTCATTCTCTCTCTAGAATTTCTAAACTTGCAAGGCTGAAAAGTGACACTAGGAGGCGGATTTGGACCTAGGTCATCTCTAACACTATTGTGCAGATCAAAGAGTGGAACATTTTTTTGTCTCACAAGCTTAAGTTAATTCCTTAGTGCTTTTGAGTTATAGGGCTTGGAAAAGTGTCATTTTTCAATACTTAAAAAGAAAAAAGGTGGTCTTCTCTATTTTTATTCGAATCCATGATTTTGAAGCACACATGTTGTCATGCTCACTTATAGATGTCTTTGGATATGTCTTTTCATTGCTTTTCTTCTATTTTTGGGACAGGTATTGTTAAAGAACGTTCGTGACTACTACAAAAGCATGCTTTTGCAAAAGTTTTGCACAACATAGGGAGAGCCAACTTTTTCTATATTTGGTGGATCACACACTTCCTTGAAGGACGATAAACTATGTTTTGAGGAGATTTGTAGTGTTAAGAAAGAAGAGATAGACCAACCATGGACACTGATAGAGAATTGCATTGTGATTGAGAGTGAGAGTGAGAGTGAGACTGAGTGTGATTGAGAGTGCGAGTGTGAATGAGATTGTGATAGCTCAAGGGTGGTCAGGAGGTCAAGGCTTCATCAAGAAGCTATTTTCCAAATCTATTGTATCGATTGATTCAAATCTGTAATACCAAAACTTCACTTTCTTTGAGTCATATCTTGTGTACACTTTCTTGTCAGATTTTCTCTTATCTTGTGCAATTTTTGTGTTTCTCTCTTATACTATTCTTGAGTGATCAGAAGATTGTGATTGAGGATATCTTGTAATTAAGGAAATGCTACAAGTGGTATGAGAGCATAATCGATCCTCGAGAACGATGGAAGGTTTGACACAGAAGATCAGTGAGCAAAAGGAGCTTATCCAAAAGCTTCTTGAAGAATTACACAAAGAATGAGGCAAAAAGAAGCTAGAGGGTGCAACAAATTTGTTCGTGGAGCTGAATGATGAAGTGGATGAAGGTGCTGGAACATCTAGTGTGCCTAGATGAGGATAGAAACACAATTATGAAGATATGGAGGCGAGTGATTTTGCCCTCAACCAAGTCTTCAAGAAGGCAAAATTGAATGATTTTCATAGTGAGAAGAAGAGCTATGAAGATTTGGAGGCATGGATTGAAGATCTAGAATTCTTGTTTTGCCTTTGATGATTCAGTGAGGATTCCAAGGCAAAGGTTGGGATCCTACACATGTGTGGCATTGCAAAGCTATGATGGAAGTCTTATATGAAGACTCATATGCATTGGTCTAGTTCTATGGAAGGAATTTAAAGAGCAAGTAAAAAAGCATTATTGTTCTCCACACTACCCTATGGAGAAGAAGATGGAGTTTTACAATTTTTGACAACACAAGAATGACAAGCATAGCTTGTTTGTTAATGAGTACAAAGAAACGTTCATACGTCTTCACAATATGCATTAGAGGTTAGCAGTGATGCTCTCAAGAGCAAGTTAATTGAAGGACTTTGTGAGGAGCTTTGCTATCAAGTAAAGGGATCTGGATGTGTTGATTTTTTGGATGTTGTTGTGATGGCCGAGAATTTGAGACAATAGAGAAGTTCAATTTGCAAAAGGAGAGCAGAACCAAATTCATTGCAATGGGACGTAGGCCATAGAGACTTGTTACAACAAATATGAACAATTTAAAGAAGACTTCACCTTCTAATAATAAAGGTAAGAATCTTGTTCGTTTGGAAAATCAAATAAGATTTCAACTGACCCATCAGCATAAGAACTTGATTTCATTGAGAGGGCAAAAAGACTCGGTTTGTGTTTCCATTGTGGGGAGCAAGGGCATTGGACATATGAATGCTTGAACAAGGAAACCTTTTGGCTTGCACAATCGAAGGCGATAAACATAATTGAGGAAGGTGCAACAATTGAGAAAGCTGATGATGGAAGCAAGTACCCTAACTCTAGTTTACGTTTCATGGTGACTAGTTCTTTCCCAAGGGCTTTTGTAATTACAATCTTAGGTATGCTTTCTACACATATAATTAGATTTATGATCGATTCAGGTAGTATGCATTGTTTTCTATCTTTCAAATTGGCACAAAATTTAGAGGTACCCCTAAATATGCAGATAATAAGAGATGTAGAGATGGTCAATGGATGATTACACTATACAAAAGGATACATTGAGAATCTTGCATTTACTTTTTCTTATAGGTGTTTTTTTGGGAGTTTCCATGTGATTGAAATGAAATAGATTGATGCAATTATAGGCATGGATTCGATAGTTCACAATTTTGCAACAGTTGTTTGCAAACAAAGAATAATCACTTTGAGGCTAGAAGGTGAATCTATCGACATTCTAGGTGATGCACATAATCCTAAGCCTATTCTCATTTCTACTATGCAGATAATTAGAGGTGTATGTGATGGTTGTAGAACATTTGTAATGAAGTTGAACAATCTGCATGAGGAAGATAATGATGAAAATCTTCCAAATTATGTAAAAAAACTTTTGAAAGAATATGCAAATGTATTTCTAGAATACTTGCCTAGTATACCTTCACCTAGGTAGATTGACCACACCCTTGACCTGTATTCGAGGAATGAACCATATTCTAGAGCACCCTATAGATTTAACATAGATGAATTAAAGGAGCTTAAGATTCAATAAGATGATCTTTCAAAGAAAGGCTTGATAAGACCGCGAGTTTCATCTTGGGATGCACCTGTATTAAAGTAAGTCTATGATCCAAGGGCTTGGCCGGTTCAGACAGATCTGAAATCAGACACCGTTTGGTCATCTGTGTGTATGACCAAAGATCTCGAGTTTAGACTTATAGGAGGTCTTATGGTCGTGTGTACAAATGATCCACTTAGCCTAGTGGTTAAGTCTCATGGTTGTGAAGGAAGAGGTCTTGGGTTCAATCCCCATGGGGAGCATGGGGAGAGAGTTTTGCCCAAGGAGCTCTAGAGCCTTCTAACTCAAGTTAACATGAGTTAACTTGAGTCTTGAGAGACTTAACTCGAGTGGCAAGTACAACCACCACTAGTAGACTCTAGTGGAAGGTACTAAATGAGTGGAGGAGATTGCACATGCATTTGTGGACTCTAGTTACATTTGTGGTCCTCATTGATTCAATCAGCTATATATACAGGCATAAGCTTGGGAGGAGAGTCATCTCTCTAGCTTGTGGTGGTCCTAATTTTTAGTTCTCTTACATCGGTATCAGAGCACTCTCCATAGCTCTCTCCATATCTTCTTGCTCAGTCCTTGGCATGTATACCTCTCATAAAGCGACTAAATCTCTACTCACGGCTGTCTTGAAGTGTGTGCCGAATTCGTCATGGCAGCGATAGCTTTAGCTTAAGAGAGGATTAGCAAAAGATTAGCCTCTATTGTGTGCACGAATGGGATTTGAATCCAACACCTGACTATAAATAGATTGCTTGCCTATCCACAAAGCCCAGTGCCATCGGCGACCTTTGATATCGGCGACAACAAATGTTTATATCAGTTTGGCACTGAAGAAGGCCTTACCAAGCAGCAAAAAAGGGAATCTACAGAAGAACGGCACCGGGATTCGATCCCATTACCTCCCAAAGGACAGGACATCCCCTTATCCAAGACGCCAAATCGACATACGTGTTCTGTTCGCAGCAGGCATAATTATGAGTTAATCTTGGCGTTGAAGAAGTCGAATACAACCGGATTAATCTAATGTGGCAGTCGATCTTTCAACCATACGGAGCAGACCGAAGCACTTCAATTGAGGCTTTTGTTTGTTAGTATCCCAACCAAGCTTTAGAGCATATCTTTGGTGAGCAAAGCCAAAGAAAGTTAAAATTGTGGGCAAAGTTTGAAGGAAGAGGAGCTGTGGAGTGAAGAAGATCCGGAGGCCTAACTTCGTCATTGTTCTAGCACTCTCAGCTAGAATCAAGTCAACCTAGATGGACCAAATCATCAAGGATTATTTCTTGTGATATTCTTGCATAGCTCTTTTGATTTTGTTGCACACACCACTTGCGTTAGGAATACTAAGTTAATAAGTTTAATAACACTCTGTGTGCGATGGAGGGGACTTCTAGCCACGAATTTTGATGTGATCCAATGTATAAGTGCTAGTATGACCGCACCACACAAACTTTCAAGGCATAGAAGGACATGAGGAAGCAAAGTGTTTCGAAGAGGATTATATGGCTATGAAGGTTATGAGCATGGCTATGAAGGTTGCCTCTTCCCAAGGATCAAGGGAAGGATGTAGCTAATTGGGAGATAAGTATTTTCTAGTTTCTACTTGGCCTTAATGCTTGATTTATCTTGTTTTCATTATTCTACACTTAATCCTAGATGCACATTGAAATAGCCAAGATTTCAATCGATTAAATCTAGATTAGGATAATGAAAAAAATCTACTTTTCATTCCAAGCATTAGTTTGCATTAAGGAAAGACTTGGTTTAAAAAAAAGGATCTTTGTGCATCAAAGAATGTATTTTGGTTGTTTAATTCTAGATTTCCTTTCCATTGAGTAAGCTTTGTATTGTACCACAACGGTATGTTTCAAAAATAAATACTTAATGGCAATTAAGTATGTCTGATGTCTTACTAGGTATAAGTAGGCACTATGAGAAAGTTAAGTATTAAATTTTCTTGATGACCAAGAAAATTTAATTAATTGCAAACTTTTGTGATTTATGGTGACTCTAAGTCCCGGATGTACTTAGGGAGTCACGAAGATAAGCTTATAATGATTACTCTAAGTATAACTAATATTTAGAAAGTCATGTGGATAAGCTTTAGTTGATTAGTTATGTAATTTATGTAACTTCTCAAGCATCCCAAGATTGGATGATAACTTCAGCTATATTTCCAAGTTCCATGAGCACTCTTCTATTTAGAAGATTTTGAAAATTCTAAGAAGTTTCTTTGTGGTTTCAAGATTCGTATCTCACAATGAAACCTCGGTAAGTGACTTTTAGGAATTGAGATATTTCCTAAAAGAGAAACACTAAAATGAAATAGTCAAGCCTTCTATTCCATGTGAGATCATTCTCCTACCATGTTCGAGATGAATTTATTTTTGGAAAGGTAGACGTTCCAAGTAGAGGATCTTAATTGATTCATGAACTCTTCCCAAAATACACATAAATTTATACTATATGATAGGACCCAGAACATGATGATCTTCTAATAAAGGTGCCAAGAAAGAACTATGAAGCTTCTTTGGTTTCATCCCAAGGAGTGATGGAAATCAAAGGTTGAACCTTAAAATCAATGGATTTTTGACGTCAATAAGAGGATGTTTGGTTCTATAGTTGCATCTCTGGTAAATGATGCAACTAGCTAAGCAATCTTTAGGAAATAAGATAAGTTCCTAATGACTTGAAGCAAGTGTGAACTTTTCATTTAGGAATAAAAATTTCCAAGAAATGGATCTCCAATCCATGAACTTTTCCTAAACAAGCTATAAGTTCAAAGTTATGTGTTCATAGTAGCATTACTATTGAATCAATCATCAATAGATGCTTGGACTTTTAAAATATGTTTAAAGGACTCTAGCAACATCTAAATATTGACCAATAATAATGAATCTTGTATCAAATTCAAGAATAGGATTCAATATCACATAAATGAAAGTTCAACTTAAACTTTCATAGTGGCATGGGAAACCATATCTAAAAGGTGATATTTAGCCTCTACTTTGATACTCAAGAAATGAATACAATTGAATCAGTAAACTTTCTAGATATTGTTTGAAAGAATTTCTTTCAAATATCCTTTCAACATTGCAAAAGATTCCAAGATGAATCATTTGCTCAAGATATTTGATTCCCTTGAAGTTCTTCATACTCTTTAAACAATAAGTAGTTCCTAGGACGTCCCAAACCACTAGAAGTGATACGTAAAGTCCAAATTGTGATATAACCCAAAGGTATATCAAATATTCTTAGCTTTGGAATCTAAGAGGCATTAGTGTATGCTTGGATTTAAGTTGAGAAAAGATCTCTAAAAATCCTGCGGATAAGCAAAGAAGTTTTCGATAGTTCAAGAGATCTTAAGGATACAGAGAAAGTCTTTATTATTATCACATGATCAACAAGACTTGATCAAGCTTGGCCATGATTGTCCAAGTATGTGTGATTAGAACTACTTTCTAGATTGCCCAAGTATTGGCAATAAAATTCCTTAGGGAAATTATTCACTCAGGTTCCATTTATTCAATGGAAAACTGTGAAAAGAGTACATTGTTCCAAGTCTAAACAAAGTGAAGAAATTCCAATAATGTAGTATGTAACAGTGAAGACGGTACTTAAGTCTGTGGAAGGTAAAACATAATGTTTTCCTATCTTTAAAGGGATTTTGGTACAAATCTGTTGAGGGAGAGTCAAGCAAAAAGAAGAAAAGAAGAAGACAACGAAAGAAGCTCCACTAAAAAGATCATATCTGAAGATACATCTCTGCAAGAAGCCCCGTAGGGGTGCAACACCCATCTCTGCACAGAGCCCCGCAGGGGCACATATCAAGGAAAAGCACGTAGGTGGAAGGAGGAACCAGCGCCAGGAAAGTATCCATGAAGATGTGCAAGAAGATATCCAGCAGTTCCGAAACCACAAGAATGTCCAACATTTGAGTCTTTGGAAGGTCCAGATAGAAGGCTGAAGGACCACATCCTCATACCTTCCACTGGTGGCGTGCGTGGCAACCCAACTTAACAGGCAACATAAATGCATCAGGCCCAGAGGATGTCAAAGAAGAATCAAGAAGAGGCCATCAAAACTGAACACCTGTTTAACAAACAGGCAGAACTAACCAAAAGATGCATGCGGACAACAAACTGAAGACAAGAAGTAAAGCCTGTCAAGGGACGACAGAGACAAAGAGGGGGAGAGTGTTGCAGAGCAAAGAAGAGCAAAGAAGAGCACAAGGCAGAGAAAAAGACGGGCCCCAAAATTTTTCTGATTTGGACACCATATTTTTGTATCATAATCATTTTGTAACATATTTTCTGTTGTAAAAGCACTAGAGGAGTCCTCTAGATGCATCCCCACAGAAGATTAGTAGCTTACCCATGTAAATTAGTAGGAAATTAGCCTTTTAATGAATAAAGTCCCGGTCTCTTGTGTGAAAGGACCACTTTTAGGGCACATGTATATAAGTCAATTTGTGACTCTTTGTAAGGACTTTTTGCCATTGTGAGAATCATGCGCATAGAATTTCGAATTTGTGTCTTCTCCTCTCTGTATCATCCTCTTTGTGAGCTTGTATGCATGTGTGTTGCTTGAAAAGAGTGTTAGGAAGTGTTGTCTATCCATGAAAGTGTTTGTTTGTTGTGGTTAAGGTGTGTGTGAAGTGTAGGAAGTGCTAAAGGGTAGGAAGGTCATTCCCGTGACTCAGTATTTTACTCATAATTTGAAGCAGAAGTGTCAGAATTGAGTGAAAATAGCACATTGGATGCGTCTTCTCGAGAGCTTCGAAACGCATATGCTATTCGCTATATTCGAAGTTCGGAGCTGAGAGAAAAGCTCAATTTACTATTGGCTACTGCTCCAAGTATCGTGACACCATGACTGACAGTTGAAGCTTGTTTGGATTAGTCTTTGCCTTGTTTGCACTCTTTGGGAAGCCCATTTGCATTGATCATTAATTGAATGCATGTCTTCATACACTCGGCTAGGTTTTGATACTCCTTGGATTGATAAATAAAGCGTGAATCCCCACTATATGCACTTAAGGGGGATTGAGGTATAGTCTCTTTCTCCATAAGTCCCTAAGTTGGAACTTAGGTACACACGTTTTTGGCGCCGTTGCCGGGGAGTGTCGAATCAAACCGAGGCATTCGTGTGATGGTAAGTAGCTTTTAGCATTGAAGCGAGTAGAGGAGTTGTGAATTTCTCTTCTTTGGTGAGTCACATTCATCCGCAATTATTACTTCTCACTCTTGGAGTGTGTGTAGTAAGTTGATAGTCTAGGGAAGTGAGTGGAGTGAGTAGAGTAGGAGGAAGAAGGGAGTAGCTAGGAGGTTCAAATAGCCATTAACCTTAGTTTTGTTGAGTCCTTTTAGTTAGTAGAATTTTTCACAAGGTATAAAAACCAAAAAGTGTCATTGTTCAAGTCACTTGTTTCCTAAGCAAGTATCGTGGAAGCAAGCCATCGAGTATCGTCTTCGAGAAACAGAGTGATTTGAGTTGCATAGGCAAGTAGGAGTGGTCGAGAAGTTGAAGAAGAGTTACCAAAGTGAGTACTTTAACCTTCTACTTATCAGTGCTAACTAGAATAATCATCTCAGTAGAAAGACATGCGGTAAGTATCGTGAAAGGTAGCCAAGGGTAAAGGGTGAGTATATTCTGTGATACAGGCTGAGGGAAGAGGGTACAGACAGCCTAAGAACATATGTACTCAAAATTAAAAAAACACTTGCAAAAAGTTGAAAAAGTGTCAAGTATCATGTTCTCCCGCGGTTGAGGTATCGCGATACCTAGGTATCGTGAACTCCTGTGGTCGAGTATCGCGATACTTGAACTGGTTGAATATCGTGTATCGTCGAGAAATCCTCACAATACTTGTCATAGATCAAGTATCGAGTATCGCGAAAGTCCGATAGCGATACTTGTGAAGTATTGTCTATCGTGAATTTTCAATCACGATATCTGGGACATATCGAGTATCATCAGAGTCTTTCCGCGATACTTGCTAGATATTGAGTATCGCTGGAAAAATTCTCTCGATACTTGTTAAGTATCGAGTATTGTGAGACAGAAAACAATCTCTGTCTAGTATCGACTATCGTGGAGAGTTCCCTTGTGGACTATCGTGTATCGTGGAGCGGCTTTCCCGATACCTGACAACTATCGAGTATCATCAGGAATTCCCTCGCGATACTTGTGGACTATCATGTATCGTGGGGCAACCACCCCGATACCTGACAACTATCGAGTATCGTGAGACACAGCAAGGTGAAGTATCGTGTATCGAGTTTTTTGAAGTATCGTGTATTGTCAACAACAAGTATCGTGTATCATGGATTTCTGAGGCAATACTTGTCAAATATCGAGTATCGTGCCCAGGCAAGTGGTTGAATATCGTGTATCGTCTGGTTCACATGTCGAGTATCGTGGTACCCTTCTAGTGTGCCAGATATCAAGTATCGTGGAATTTTTTTGGGGTTAAGTATTGTGAGTTGTGGGTTCACTGTCAGTCTTTTTCCAACCAAATTTCCTCTAGAATTCAGACCCTCAGGAAAGACTCTAGGAGCTGGAGGTTGAATAAGGATAATCAGCCCTTTTAAGTGAATGAACCTAAGGTCTGGGAGAACCCTAGGAAGCCGAAGAAGTGTAATCTCTTCAGTGGGAAGTGTAGCCGAACCCGGTAGCCATTCCCAGTACTCTGAAACCCCTAGTGAGTCAGAGGAAGAAATTCCCATGGCTTCCGAGGACATGAAGAACACTGTACCAATGATTGGCATGATGTCAATTGTTGAGGGAGAATATCGGACATCTTTGGAATATGTGAACACCAATCAAAATGAGATAGCTATCTATCTAGATGGTCTAAACCGATTAGTGACCAGACTAAAGAAAGCTTCAGATGCTTATATAGTGCCTAGGCCAGCAGTTAAGTATGCAGGAGGATTTTATATGGACAAAAGAGATATCCAATATGTTGTTACAAAACACCCAGAAAACATCAATGAACATGGGGAAGAAGACAATGCTCACAACCTTAATGAAGAAGGACATGAAGAGCAGGTAACCACCCCGAGAGGGAGATCTACTATTGTTAGGGTTTGGAGAGGAGACTTGGTTCCCCAAGATGACTCCGTAATGGATGTGTATTTGATCAATGGAATGGAGCATCTCCTTAGGGCCCACTCTTCATTATGGGAAGTAGCCCCTAACCCAGTTACTAGCTATGACTTACAAGATCTTGAATTCCCCACCATCATCACATATTTGGACAAAAACCATAGGAGGTACTGGCCTCTAACGGAGTTAGAAAGGGCAGGGTTGAAATATCAGAACATTCCGGTTGTTCCCTCCTAGGGATCAAGCTACTACTTCTCACAACCCTCAAGGAACCTCTCAAGATAATTCATATCAACAGTCTGGAAAAACACAACAAGCACAAATCCCAGTTAGACCCCATGTGCAGTTTGCTATGCCTGCAAATAATCCGAACTATCGGCCTCAGCCACCTGTTGACCCAAGGAATAGGATCCCTGTCCCAAATAGACCACCTGTGGTAAGAGGACCTGGTATACCGATAGGAAGACCAGTTTTCCCTGTGATGCCTAGACCACCTGAGGCAGGAAGAAGATTAAGACCCATCCAAGTCACCAAATGCATGAGAAACCATTATGATGGCTCTAATGAACCTTACAATCATATAGCTGAATTCAAGCAAGTAATCAAAGCCGAACAAGTGGAAGATTTCTTGATCCAATATGAATCCTTTGGTCTAACTTTGACAGATACAGCTTTAGCTTGGTTCCAGCCATTAGATCCTAATAATTTTCAAAACATGGAACAAGTCTATCAAGAAATGATTGAGGAATTCACTAAATCAAGGATTAAAAATAACTCCTCCTCATTGATCCATAGTTTTAAGCAGGCTCCTACAGAATCAGTGAGATTGGCAGCAAGAAGATTCAAGCAATATGTGGATAGATGTCCACTGGAAGAGAGACCCACTCAAAACAAGATGGTGTCATTGTTTTTGGAAGGGTTAGTGAATGGATCATTAAGATCTCTGGTGTATGTGAAAAGAGTTCAAACTTTGCAAGAGTGTATGAAAGAATGCATTGATTTAGAGGACAACCTTGCAGAAGATCTAAAAATACCTCAAGGTAGTGTAAAAAGTGAAGATTCAGTCAGCAGCGCATCAAACCCTAAGAACAATGTAGAGGAAATAGCCGACTTAGTAGCAAAGAAGTTGAACGTTCAAGGACAGAAGAACTACCCCAACAACCCAATGAGAGTGCCCATGCTTAGAAGATGTATGCATTGTGGAGGTGATCATTTCTCTCATTTGTGCCTAGGGGAGTAGTCCCACCACCTACTTATGCTTACACTAGACCACCCGTCCCGGGGCCTCTACAATATTGCAGCATAGAACAAAAATGTGTTAGGACAACAACCGCCCCATCCTCAAAATGTAGTCTCAGTGAAAGTAGCTAGACAGGAAGAGAACCTTGAGAGAGCAATAGTTCCAGCCACGCCTTTGACTAGTAGCGAACCATATGATTCATCCTATGACCATAATCAAGGAAATTATTCCACATATGAGAGCTCCATGATAGAATATGGACAAACATATGAACCTTACGCATATGGCATGGGAGCACTAGATAATTCTTATGGATATGATCAGGATTATGTGTCATTGATGTACACAGCTCCCAGAGCACCCATACCCCCCCGACCTATGAACAGAATGCATGTACCCAGAGGACCATGTTATAGATGCGGAGGTGACCATTATATCAGAGAATGTACACTATCAAACCCACCACCACCACAGCGAGTTTGGGAAGGATACTGTAGTGATTGTGGTAAAGAACACCTTTTTAGGGATTGTCCCAAGAACCCTAACAAAGTTACCTCGAATGTGCAGATAAACGTGATAGAGGTGATAGAATCATCGAGAAGCGATAAAGAGTACACCGTGCCAGTGAAAGTGATAATGAGAGCTAAAGCTAGAGAGACCCCAAAAAAAACTGGAGAGAGTGATCAAAACAACAGAGAAGAAAACATACCTACACCTCAAAGAGTTGAAGACTCGGAAGAGCCTAGAAAAAGTATCACAAGTAAACGAACCCAGAGATGGAAGAATTGTAGAGATAGGATAAAGGAAAAGAAACTACAGCAATAGATGGAGAAGGAAAAAAATGAACAAGTTCAAAAAGAAAAATAGAAACTTGAAGAAGAAAATCAAAAAGAAAAGAAAAAAAACAGGCACGAATAAGAGCGGGACCAACCATTGAACAACATGAAAAAGAATATCCTAGAGGTGACTTAGAGAAAGAAAGGTTGGAGATTTGCAAGAAATTAATTGAAGTAGCTCAACAAACCTTAGAAAAACCTGTTCTTCAATTGTCCAATTCACGAATTCCTGAAAAGGAATTCCAAGAGCGTGTCATCCTTAATGACCCTGAGAAAACCAAAGAAGGTGAGACACATAATGAAAATCACGATGAGGATAAAAGGGAAGGATCCATTGTTCCCGAAGTAGATGGAGAATGGCCTAAAGACTTGTGGGCAAAGGTCCAAGAAGAGAGATGGAAGAAAGTGGAAGGAATAGAACCACCCTTTGAAGAGCTAGAGGCAGAAGGTGAATTGGAACAATCAATCCCTGAGCTGAATTCAGAAGAATTATTACACTTTGACCAAAGTGAAAAGGAAAATGACAGTGAAAAGGCTTTGCCAAATTATACAAGAGAATACAAACATAATTCGGAATTATACTGCATTCCCTCAATAAGAAAAAAAGAACAGAACCCATCAATCCAAACATCGGACATCATACAACACCTTAGAAAGGTAAAAATCCCTTGTACTCTGACATTGGAAGAATTGTTGAAGATCAGACCACATTTGAAGAAGAAATTAACCAGTGAATTGGAGACAAAGTCTGAAGAGAAGGAACTGCCTGATGAGATGACCACGGTCAAAATCCAAGTCGATAAGGTTGGAGATTTCAGTGAGGGAGATGAAGGAAACACTTGCCTTCCAATTACCTATAGGGGTTATACCACTAAAGAAATCTTGGATTCTAGAGCCGGAGTAGGAATTGCAACTAAAGAAATCTGGGAGAAATGGGGAAAACCAACTCTAAAACCAACACGCATGAAGATACAAATGGCAGATGGACACACAGAACGACCCTTGGGATTATTGGAATGGGTAATTTTTACCACTTGCGAAGTTGAATTCGAGCACACCTTAGTGATATGTCAATTTGAAAGGGCTAGCAATTATGAAATGATACGTGGAAGACCCTTCATGAGACAGCTAAAGGTAGTGCAAGATTGGGGAAAAGATGCAGTATACTTACAACATGAAGGAACCACAACAAGAATAAACCTCCACACTTACAAGTATCAAGATGTTCCCCCCTTGCAATGGAATCAGATTCATAAAGAAGAAGATGAGCAGTCCATCCATAGTATAGGTTCAAGTGATCAGTCGTGGATGAATGAAGACACTCATCTATGGATATGCCAAACTGCAAAAAAGGAAGAGGATAGGAGGAAAGGATGGCAGCACAGGCAAGGAGTTGCTAGATCAGTACAAGATCCAGCTTACATGCCTCAAATATTCCTAGATGAAGAATTCAAACCTCATGGTTGGATGGAGATTTTAGCCACTCTTGATGTGTGTGCAAACGAAGAAGTGATAACCATGAATGAATGCATTGACAAGGAAGGCTATGACGTTATTCTATATGTGGTAGTTCTTCAAGAGGTTGAAGAAGGGGAAGTAATTGAAAAAGAATGGAAGGAGGATTACGAGAGCATTGAAATGGAACATGAGCAAATGGAAACAGAAAGTGGAAATCAAGAAGCAAGTGTCATAGCTAATGAAATAAATCGAGAAAGGACACAGGAAGAAGAGCTTGGAATAGATAAAACAAAAGATGAGGAGGAAAACAAGCCTCAAGATCAATTTGAAGTGCCTGCCCACTTCAAAAAATATGAAGTAGAAGAGAGAAAAATTTCAATTCAAATGCAGAAACGAGAAGCACAGCCAGGAATAGCCTATGACAACAAGGAACAAACTAAGAAAATTGTAGTAACCTTGGAGGAAGGTGAAGAAAGATGTACTTTTATAGGTCAAGATGTCTCAATGGAGGAAGAACAAGAGTTAATACGACTCATAAGGGAATATAGGGACGTCTTTGCTTGGACATATAAGGATTTGAAAGGAGTGGACCCTTCTATATGTGCCCATAGAATCCCTATGACATCTGAAGCTAAACCTTCCAAACAGAGACCATACACGTATAACGATATTTACTCAGCAAAGATTAAGGAAGAGATAGATAAGTTGTTGGATGCTGGGTTCATTTATGAGATTGAACACACAGAATGGGTGTCACCTTTGGTGATCGTACCGAAAAAGAATGGTAAGCTAAGGGTATGCATTAATTTGAAAAAGGTAAATGCTGCCACCATAAGAGATAGTTACCCATTACCCATCACGGATCATCTTTTGGAAAGGGTGGCAGGAAAAGAAGTTTATAGTTTTTTGGACGGCTTTTCAGGGTATAATTAGGTAGCCATCACTCCTGAGGACCAACATAAAAAGCCTTTGCAACTGAATGGGGAGTATACGCCTTTAGGGTTATGCCTTTCGGCCCAACCAATGCCCGCGCCACTTTCCAAAGATTAATGTGCCATGTATTCAAGGAGTTCTTGAGAAAGAGTATGGAGGTCTATGTGGATGACTTATGCACTTATTCAGCTAGACAATCAGAACATATCCCCAAACTAGGAAAGATCTTTGCCAAATGTTGACAATATAGAGTATGCCTCAATCCAGAAAAGTGTTTCTTCATGGTTCGACAAGGAAAGATATTAGGACACATTGTCTCTAAGAATGGAATCTCAACGGATGAAGACAAAATCAAAGTAATTCTGGATTTACCGAGACCAAAGACAGCTAAAGAAGTACAAGCATTTATGGGACATTGCGGATACTCCCGAAGATTTATACACATGTATGCCATAATTGCTAGACCTCTTTACGCATAATTGTCTCAGTTTAATTGGACGGAAGAATGTGAAAAGGCCTTTAGCAACTTAAAGAGTCGATTGAGTTCAGCACCAATCCTTCGAGTACCTAATTGGAAAAAACCATTTCACATTCACGTAAATGCTTCCAAGTTTGCCATTGGTTGCATCCTAGCTCAACCAGTAGATACAGGGAAATTAGAGCACCCTATAGCCTATGCGAGTAGACAGTTGAATCAAGCGGAGCGCAATTATACCACGACCAAAAGAGAAGGCCTAGGAATGGTGTACGCAGCGAAGAAGTTTTGACACTACTTATTGGCAAACAAATTCAAATTCTTCATTGATCATCAAGCCCTACTGTACTTAGTCAATAAGCCTTGTAATATAGGATGACTAGTATGATGGTTTCTATTGCTGATGGAATTTGATTTTGAAGTAGTAGTCAAGAAAGGGAATACCCACATTAGAGCATATCACCTATCAAGAATGACGCATGGAGAACCACCCATAGGAGTACCTGATGATCCGCCTGACACCTACCTTTTTAATCTCGAAGTATGTCCCCAATGGGTAGAAAAGTTAGTCCCAATACTCACATATGGACCTAAACATGGGATCTCTCCAAACCGAAATCAAGATTTATGGAAGACTAAAAACCTTCATATCATTTCGGGAAGCCTATATCACCAAGACTCAAGTGGATTACTCATGAGATGCGTGGAAGAGGAGGAACAAGAAATTTGGCTTCAAAAAGCACATATAAATCAATTGAAAACTCATTTAAATGCGAACGGAACATGGCAAACATTGAAGAGATTAGGCATATATTGGCCAACCATGCAAAGGGATACACATAATTATGTATCAGCCTGCCCAACTTGTCAAGAACGGAATCCAGAAGAGAACTCTAATTTATGCTACTCCACTGTAGCACCAAGATGGAGCATGCCTCTGGTAAAGTTCTTAAAGACCCAAGAATACCCAGAAGGAGCCACTCTAGCAAGGAAACGTGCACTTGTAGAACAAAGCAAGGACTATGCTCTCATAGGAAAACAACTCTTCAAGCGAGGAAGAGATAATCATTTACGACTGTGCATTCATGAAGACAAATATCTTGTTGTCCTAGAGATGGCACATACAGGAGCTGCAGGAGGACATTTCTCTGCAGATAAAACTACAAAAATGATTCTCTTCACCGGAATGCGGTGGCCAACTCTACATCAAGATGCAGCCACATATGTTCAATGATGTGATACCTATCAACGAACGAAATATCCAATTAGACGAGATGAAATGCCACTGAAACCCATGATGAGTGCCAAAGCCTTCACTAAATGGGGAATAGACTTCATAGGACCTATTAGCCCACCAGCTAAAGGATCCCATGCTGAGTACATAATCATAGCCACAGACTATTTGACCAAATGGGTTGAAGCCAAAGCAACTAAGAAAAATGATGCAAGAACTACAGCAAAGTTTCTCTTTGAGAACGTTTTCACTCGATTTGGACTGCCGATAGAAATTGTGAGTGATAGAGGCACGCATTTTGTGAATGAAGTAATAGAAGCCTTACTGAATGAATTCTTGGTAATTCATAAAAAATCAGCCCCATATCACCCGCAAGCCAATGGACAGGCCAAAAGTTCAAATAAAATCTTGTGCACAGTTCTCACTAAAATTGTCAACAATGGTAGATCGGATTGGGATGAACAATTACATCATGCTTTATGGGCATTCCAAGTAGCCTACAAAACAGCCATAGGCACTACCCCTTTTAACTTACTGTACGGATAGAATGCTATTTTACCAATTGATTTCTTAATACCCACTCTCAGAGTAGCAACAAATTATGAGTGGACTGGACATGAATTATCATCTCAATTGGATCAAATAGAAAAGCTACATGAAACTAGGTTACAAGCAGTAGCAGGGATTTATGCTGCTAAAAGGCGACAGAAAGCCTATTTTGATGCTCATATCAAAGATAAAAACTTGAAAGAAGGATATTTAGTTTTGGTATATACTCTGAAACAACATGCTAAGAAATTGCAAAAAAGAGGTTATGGCCCACTAATCATCAATCGTATATCTACCAGTGGAGCCATCAGTTTAGAAACACTAGCTGGAGAGGTATTACCAAACTATATAAGTGTATGTCGAGTGAAAAAATATTTAGAGCCATTGACAGAAGAAATAATGTCACGACTAGTAATGGGAAAAAATAGTGTATAGAGGAAGAAAGAATACGAGAAGAAGCTAGACAAGAAGTGCTGGAGCGAATCAGGAAACGAAAAGAGTGGATGAGAGAGAGAGAGATGAGAGATATCGACAAGGAGAAAAACTCATCCCAATGGCTAACTTTAGAGCCACTGAAAACCTAAGTCAGCAAATGATGCAACCCTATTTGAATTTGGGTGCTGGAACAACAGAGTATCACTTAGTGGATGCTCTCATTGACACAGGAGCTGCTATAAGATGTATCAAATTTTCATTGACCCAGAAACTCAAGCAAGAATTACGCCCATCTAAGGCACAGCTGATTGGAATAGGAGGAAAAATTACCAAATGTATAGGAGAGATTACCTTACCTCTACATCTTGGTAACAACACAATGGAACAAAAACTCTTAGTATGTCATGACCAGGACCTAGTAGAAGAGCTCGTATTAGGCCAAGATTGGATATACGAATACGAAGTGACTATTCAATTGGCCTTAGGATACATCTCGGCCAAGATAGGATATCGTGAGGTATTCAGCATGCTAGACGAACGACTAGTCAAAGCCAAATGTATAAACACAAGAGATCACTCAAACGAGCGTGATGATGAATGCATGTTCACTCACACTCGGGAAACCCCTTCATCGAGTACTTCATGTGAGGATGCACAGAATTCCGCTTGCACACAATCATCTAATCCAGTAAATCACATGATTAGTGTCCTATATAAAAACAACCTCAGTGAGGAACCAAGCACCAGAGAGACAAGTCAACAAGACTCTTACGAATCGGCACACATCAAGATATACCCCATTCCTTACACTAGACAGGCTTGGATCCGAAAAGATCAAGTGAAAGCATATCTTCAACAATAGAATTACTCACGACATCAGAAGGAACGACAGAATAAAAATACAGAGCATTCTGGACACCTAGTTCCACAAACAATTGCTCGAGTATGGATTCCTAGGAAGGTGGTAGCTGCTCAGCTGGCCTGAACAGAAATATGGATTCCCAAGTCATGTACTCAAATGACAATCATCAAAAAGGAAGAGTCAAGGCACAAGGAGAATCAGTATGATCTAAAAGCAAAACAACCAAAGATGAACAACTACAGGACAGAGCAAAATTCTACATACGCATCAAAAATCATTCCCAGATTCAAAAAGCAGACAAGGCAAATGCACTACATGAAAAGCACTACATTCCCCAGAAATGTTGGGAACACAACCTGTCCCAATGGAATAAAGCAGGTTTGGATGCCGAAAGGCAAGACAAGCTGTATACATCCACCAAATAATTCGAGTTGCACACATTTGGAGTTACCAGAACCCAAAGTATGCATGATAGGGCCACATTACAAGGCCAAGCATTCGGCACATTTTTCTTCTATTTTAGGATAGTGAAGCACATTTCCTCTCAGGAAATAGGAGAGAACTTGTACATAATCTAAGAAAATCACTCAAAAATTAATAACCGCTTCGGCTATGAACTAACTTTTCTGTTTTTCTTTCAGAAAAAAACATAAAAATATACAAAAGTATGAAAAATCCCAGGTATTACCTTTCTCACACCCACGGGGAAGGGACAACACAATCCACTCGGAGAGTTGCCAAATTCAATGAGAATAAGTGAAAGATGATTCTTGATACCAGCTTGCCATTGATTTCTGGTATATATTGAGTGCAGATGGCATCGTCTAATTCCGAGGCTAAGCAAGAAGAAGAGATCCAGCTTCTTCCCTTGGAATCGATAACTAAGGCAAGAGTTCATTGGTTTTTGGATGACCAACCAGTGTCCGAACTCATTTTCATGGCAACCATAAAGATTATGGATAGGGATCACTACTTCCCTATCATGTCACAAAATTTCAAGATTATCATACAAGGATTACCACGCATGATGGATGTCTGGACACAAGCAGGAATTGATGCATTCCTAAGACTACCAATCTATCTGCCAGATTTCTAGAGATGTACACAAGTGATGAATACACTAGTCCGCATCGAATAAAGCATCTGTCCCGGAAGCAAGGGTACTTGACAAAGTCGGTACTTGGAAAACAATTCAATTCACTCATGAGCTAATTAACAGAGCTTTCGAATGGAACCAAGAGGGATTCACGAATGTCAAAGATGAATGTCATGACCCGAAAAAGAGAACATTTTTGGATATCAACAGAACGGATATTGAAGATTCTGTTCGCTTAGTTCACCAGCATTTTTGCTTTCCAAGTATGCATAGATACACAGCACCTCAAAAGATTGTTGTGCAGCTACTCTCACATGCTATGAGACAAGTGGGAAATAAAGTGAACATGACTCCATATGTTCAAGACCGCTTATTCGAAGCAAAGAAAAAGTGGGGTCAGAAAAAGTTTCTGAATGGTAGTTCGGCCTTGACCCTACTCATTTATGAGGCATTTGACATGAAGAATTGCTTACGCTTGATGCCGACATCAACAGAGCTAGCAAAATATGACAAGTCAGCAACTGTTCCGAAGAAAAAGAAAACAGCCATAACGATTGAAGAAGTAGGAACCAATTCAAAGACACCTATGAGAGGAACTAAACGCCTAAGACAAGAAGAAGCTCAAGAGACACCACAATCAAAAAGAACACATACATTGCCAAAGATTCCAATGACACAACAACCAATTACGAAAAGAGACCTCTCGGCAGCTCTAGAAGAGACACATATGTACATGCAAGGGCAAGTAAACTTGAATGTTCATGGTCATCAATACAGACAGGCAAGCCAAGGAACGAAACAGAAGGATAAAGAACATACTCCTAAAGTACCTTCCAGATACAAAGAAATAGGGTTGGAGGAATCAAGTTCCAATGAAGAATCAAGCCCTGAGCAAGACACATTGGACACGGACATAAGAATCGAAATGCACAATGAAGAATGGACAGAGATCAATCATATTGAAGTCACCCTTGACAATCAACAGTCAACGGACAGGAACCAAGAAGCTCCCGCTGACACGGTACACATTATTCAATTGAATGATACATCCAGGATCAGCATTAAGGAAGCTCCAATCACAAATAAAGATGCAGTGCCACCCATAAAAGAGGAAATACAAACACTGGTGCACCAAGAAGCAGGCCTACAACAAAATAAGAAGCCAATCGTGATTGAAGTGCCTAATGATACACATCAAGGTAAGATTGACCACAAGGAGGCTGAGCCAAGGATACAACTCCATATTCGGCAGCCCCATGATACGACGTTACACGTTGCACAAGGGAAAGATGTTACGACAGGAGAAGAACCTAACATCCCTACCACATGGTTAAATGTGGATGTAACTCAATTGAAACCTATTGTCAAGCAAATGATACAAACAGCCATGGACATGCAACAGCAAATGATGGACATAGATGCGGATTACGACAAGGCCATGAGGGAAAAGAATCAATTTCAAATCATGAGTGAACAATTGTCCGCACAGCTCATCCAGGTCCAACAAGAAATTTCAGCTAAGGATGCAGAGATAACCGCAGTTAAAGAGCAATGTAATACATTGATGAAACAGCATCATCAGCTCCAGACACAACTGACAGACTTACAAAGACAACATGAAGCCGGCAAAGCAGACAAAGAGAGAATGAATGCTCGCAGCAACTTGCTCGAAACACAACTAAAAGTATACATGGAAGAAAACGATAGCTTACGCGGCCGCAATAAAGAACTGATGAAGGAATTACTGTATGACCAGCCTATCGAAAAACAGGAGACTACAGTTAGTGACCAGAAAGAACTAAGAGACCAGATTGAGAAATATGCAGATTTGTTGAAGCAAGAGCAAGCCTTGAGAGAAGAATCGAAACGTAGGTACCTTCAAGAAACCAATGAGCTAAAAATGCAAACTGCAAAATGTGAACGCCAAACTTGTAAAAAGTTACAACAAAAATATAGACAAAGTAGCAGAGATCGGTGATGAGCTACTTGCGGCAAAAGAGGCACTCAGGGCAGCCATGCAAGAAGTTAAAGACAAGACTGAGCGCCTTGCACGACTAGAAAATAAAGCCGAAGAGAAGGTACCAATCGGGACATCAATAGAACCAACACAAGAGAATCCTACTGACGAGGTAGAGGTACGTCCTCTATCTCCCCTGATCTATAATTCTACAATAAAAGAGCAGCTGGCGGATCCATGTGATGATCATCCAATGCCATACACTGTAGAAATAGTTCAAAAGGAACGGGCACTATTGGTGTCGTGGTTGACAGAGAATTTCGAAAATGAAGTGACCAAAGTCATGAAGGAGGCAAAAATAAAGGGCAAAGACTTGGAAACCATATTGAAGCCATTCAACATTCTGTATGGATTATTGAAAGAGAAAACAAGGCAATATATAAAGAAGATTACACAGAAAAATTCAGACGAGCAGCTACACTTCAAAAATGACACATTCACTTATACTCAAGAAGAATTTGAAGCTGCACAGCCTGTATGGAGAAGAAAATTCTTGGAGAAAAATCCTACATTGCGGGTGCACTGGCAAGCAGCACCATACTTATTACAGGTAAACCCTTCATTTTGCCCAACACCACGTCGTCGAGATGCCAGGGAATTTTTGGACATGCAAAAGAATGGTGCTATCAATAAATAGTGGCTGAATTATCCACTTTGCACGCCCACCACATAATTATCTACCAACGGAAGATTACATGGTAAAAACCATCAAATTTTGGCTACATGTTTATGCAATAGTACCCGACTTAACTATCAAAATGACGAATAAAATTCTCAGCATGATCCTTACAGTTTTGAAGGTGTTCAAGCATGCGGCCTATACATTTTTTAATTTCATTGGCATTAATCAGGGAACAGATATTCTCGTTTTTTACTTGTCTGTTATGCCTAGCCGACCCACAATCATGGCATATTATTCTCGGTTGATGTTTTTACCAAGTACATATATGCAAACATTCAAAGAAGTCTTTTTCACAGGGTTTCTTGAAATTGATTCAGAAATGTTTTTAAAGATGTCCTCCAATTTGAATGCAAGACTGGTGGCATATGAGCTAAGCTTCTTTGCTGACCATAGACAGCCGCCACATGATGGTGTGAAAGCAAAACAGTGGAAGCAGCTCATGATACGTGAAGCTAATCTGCTTAAAATGAAACAGAGCAAAAAGTATACAGAACATAATCCCGTCGACTTCCAAAGCCTGTCGAGGACGACAGAGTTCAGGAGGGGGGCAGTGTTGAGGGAGAGTCAAGCAAAAAGAAGAAAAGAAGAAGACAACGAAAGAAGATTCACTAAAAAGATCATATCTAAAGATACATCTCTGCAAGAAGCCCCATAGGGGAGCAACACCCATCTCTGCACAGAGCCCCGTAGGGGCACATATCAAGGAAAAGCACGTAGGTGGAAGGAGGAACTAGGGCCATGAAAGTATCCATGAAGATGTGCAAGAAGATATCCAACAGTTCCGAAACCACAAGAAGGTCCTTCAACATCTGGGTCTTTGGAATGTCCAAATACAAGGCTGAAGGACCACATCCTCATACCTTCCACTGGTGGCGTGCTTGGCAACCCGACTTAACAGGCAACATAAATGCATCAGGCCCAGAGGATGTAAAAGAAGAATCAAGAAGAGGCCATCAAAACTGAACACCTGTTTAACAAAGAGGCAGAACTAACCAAAAGATGCATGCGGACAACAAATTGAAGACAAGAAGTAAAGCCTGTCAAGGGACGACAGAGACAAAGAGAGGGAGAGTGTTGCAGAGCAAAGAAGAGCACAATGCAAAGAAAAAGACGGGCCCCAAAATTTTTCTGATTTGGACACCATATTATTGTATCATAATCATTTTGTAACATATTTTCTGTTGTAAAAGCACTAGAGGAGTCCTCTAGATGCATCCCCACAGAAGATTAGTAGCTTACCCATGTAAATTAGTAGGAAATTAGCCTTTTAGTGAATAAAGTGCCGGTCTCTTGTGTGAAAGGACCATTTTTAGGGCACATGTATTTAAGTCAATTTGTGACTCTTTGTAAGGACTTTTTGCCATTGTGAGAATCATGCGCACAGAATTTCGAATTTGTGTCTTCTCCTCTCTGTATCATCCTCTTTGTGAGTTTGTATGCATGTGTGTTGCTTGAAAAGAGTGTTAGGAAGTGTTTTCTATCCATGAAAGTGTTTGTTTGCTATGGTTAAGGTGTGCGTGAAGTGTAGGAAGTGCTAAAGTGTAGGAAGGCCATTCCCGTGACTCAGTATTTTGCTCATAACTTGAAGCAGAAGTATCAGAATTGAGTGAAAATACCAGATTGGATGCGTCTTCTTGAGAGCTTCAAAACGCATATGCTATTCACTATATTCGAAGTTCGGAGCTGAGAGAAAAGCTCAATTTACTGTTCGCTGCTGCTCCAAGTATCGTGACACCATGACTGACAGTTGAAGCTTGTTCGGATTAGTCTTTGCCTTGTTTGCACTCTTTGGGAAGCCCATTTGCATTGATCATTATTTGAATGCATGTCTTCATACACTCGGCAAGGTCTTGATACTCCTTGGATTGATAAATAAAGCGTGAATCCCCACTATATGCACTTGAGGGGGATTGAGGTATAGTCTCTTTCTCCACAAGTCCCTAAGTTGGAACTTAGGTACACAAAATCCAAAGAGCATGAGAAGATGCTTAGACTTAGGCAGTAGAGAGATTCCTGTAAAAGTCTCGACCGGGGTAGGTACCTAAAGCATCAGTAAGGAAGGAATCTAAAGACAAGAAGTCAAAAGCTCTTGTCACTACAAAATTGGTCAAGGATAAACCAATTAAACTTGAATTTGAGAAAATTCAAGTACTTGGAATTCTAATTGGTTTTTATTTGAAAACCCTAAGCAAAGAAGATGGATATTCCATCAAAAGGTTTTTTAAGTTCCTCAAGGAAAGCACAAGATCGCGACAAGATCATGTGAAGGGATCAAAAACCTAGAAAATCTAGTTAGAGGAAATGCTTAAAACTTCAAATTCTTGTAAAGAATTAAAGCAAGAAGATACTCTATCAAGAGGTGTTTAGACTTTAGGATAAAACTCACTCACTCGTCAATGTAAGTATAAAATAGGGTGGTATGGGACACTAGATTTGTACTCAGATTCATGTAGGAAAGATGGTATGGGACATCGGACCGTGAGATGATGATTATCTTTTAGTCCTAGATTAGATCTTGAAGTTAGATTTGATCCTCAAGGAAATTAAAACTTAAAAGAAGGAGATTTAATTCAAGAATGATGAAAGTAGTATCTCAAGATACTTTAAGATAACTTCAAGATCAAGGAAATTGAAGATATGAAGTATGTAACTTCCAAGATCTTCTTAGAACACTTCAAGCTTAAGTGTTGTCGATCAGAAATATTTGATAAATTTTTGAAAAAGTTAGACTTTGACTTTGAGTTGATCTTTTCAACCAAGGATTTGATTGACTAAGTCAAGCACCAAGTTCCTAGTGTAACTTGGTAAATTCACTCTTTTGACTCAAAGAAATGCACAAGAATTGCATTCCCAGTAAGGAGTCAGAAAGATTGAATGTGACCTATCAAGTGAAGCATTATTTGAATACAAAACTCATCAATAGAACCTCAGTGGGTTGACACACTGATGTTGGTAACCACAATAGTATCTTGTGGTTGAATGATGTTTTCGAGTTGTTTTGAATCTTTTTGAATCCAATATATTTCTCTTAAAGATAAAATGCTTCAATACCTTGTTGAAACAGATCTTTGAGAAGTTAAAGTCGTGAGTCATCTAGACTTTGACTCATAGCAAGTTTATGTATCTTCGAAATTTGAATTGGTTGAACAGCCCGCTTTCCACAACTTTTGGAATTGGCTCAAACATGGTATCTGATTCCTTTTGCAAAAGACCAGGGTTAGCCGGTTAGAATTAGATAACAAAATTCAACATCCTAGAAAGATGTTATGTACAAGAACCTTTTCAATCTTCAAAAAGATAATAAGTCTAAGTGAGTTTGCTTCAAGTTATAGCACAACTGATTTCATAGAGTCCAGTATACTCTAGAATAGAGAAGTTAGGAATTGATTGACAATTCCCAAGAACTTTTAGCTCAATTCTTTGAGAGAAGTGTCTTAAGTTGAAAATTTTTCATTTGAATTTGAATTGGTCAAGTTATAGTATGGTTGACTCAAAGAAAATGGTAAACTTTCTTCTATAGTTTACATAGGATTTTTTAACTCAATAGGACAAAGTAGTCCCCAATCAAGTAACTCTTGGATCAAAGTAAACCATTGTACACACATCTAAGTTAGATGTTTGGACAACCAAACTTCGAGTTTTCCAAAACAAATACAAGTGAACCAAGAATTCTCAAAGTCTTGCAAGGGATAAGAATCCCACCTTCATTACTAAGTCCATGCACCAGTCATGCCTAGAAATGGACTAGTAAGTTGAATCCAGCCAGTTCACATGTTTGTGCCTAGCTCGAGAACCTCTGAATTGGCCAGGGATGTTTTTAGATCCACCCTTATTGTTCTTTCACTAGTTTGTACTTTGTCTAGTTCATCAAAGTGCAACATGAGACAGTGTTTTGAATCATTTAGGGTAGGGATGCCACCACAAAGATGAGACATGTTCTTCCAGTTTTAGAACATGACCATGTTCTTCCAGTTTTAGAACATGACCATGTTCTTCCAGTTTTAGAACATGAGGCTTGGGGTTTGCCTACAGTATGTATATAGCTCTATTTTTGAGGAAGAAAATATTTTCCAAGCGGGGAAGAATGTAATAAAGTAAGTCTATGATCCAAGGGCCTGGCCGGTTCAGACAAATCTGAAATCGGACACTATTTGGTCATCCGTGTGTATGACCAAAGATCTCGAGTTTAGACTTACTAGGAGCTCTTGTGCTTTTGTGTACAAGTGATCCACTTAGCCTAGTGGTTAAGTCTCATGGTTGTGAAGGAGGAGGTCTTGGGTTCAATCCCCATGGGGAGCATGGGGAGAGAGTTTTGCCCAAGGATCTCTAGAGCCTTCTAACTCAAGTTAACATGAGTTAAATTGAGTCTTGAGAGACTTAACTCGAGTGGCGAGTACAACCACCACTAGTAGACTCTAGTGGAAGGTACTAAATGAGTGGAGGAGATTGCACATGCACTTGTGGACTCTAGTTACATTTGTGGTCCTCGTTGATTCAAGCAGCTATATATACAGGCATAAGGTTGGGAGGAGAGTCATCTCTCTAGCTTGTGGTGGTCGTAATTTTTAGTTCTCTTACAGCACCTATTTTATTTCAAAAGAAAAAGGATGGGTCTTACTAATTATGTATTACTATAGGGGGTTGCATATCTTTTGAGTCTCCATTGGAAGTTCAAATATTGCATGATTGTCAGGATGCACCTTTTTTTGCACATCTAAGTTATTTGAGGGCCTATGTTAAAACAAAATATTCTTACTTCTGGCCATGTATGAAGCGCCATATTAGAAAATATGTTAGTGAATGTTTAAAGTGTCAATAGGTGAAATCTGAGTTTAAAAGAATGATTGGAATGATTCAACCTTTGGATATCCCAAATCAGAAGTGGGAGAATATCTCTATGGACTTTATCACTAAATTACTTACAATCAGAAGTAAACATAATTGTTGGGAATGATGGTTGGATGCACTCAGAAGATTGAGTAGATGCTGCTAACCCTGCTTTGCACCAGCCCTCTTTGACTCCAGATATGCTTAGTAGACTCCTTAAGCTTCCAAATGATACCAAAATATGCTATATGTACTTTGAAAGAGGTTTGAGTAATGACTTGATCAATACAGATAAGTTTGTAAATCACAAAGCTAAAAAACTTTCTAATTTTGTCTTGATACCTGCTCAGTCTTTCACTCAGTATGACCAGTGTAGTTACAATTGGCAAAATTCCTTCTAGAGATATTCTATTAGCTTAGTAAGCTACCATTTGCAAGTGGAATGAGATAAAATGATGGACTATACTCAGAGAAAGATGTTTAGCAAAAATATGTGTACCCCCGACTTTTTAGGAACACTGCAGCAGTATACCAGAGTCGACTTCGAGCGGAATTTCTCTGTAATGGCTGAATCACTTGACTTAAAACTTTGTAGGTGTGTAGAATACTTTTAGCTGAATCCAATGTGCTTTGAATCACTTGATTTGGTTCAGTAGATCCTGAGATATGCCTCTTTGAAGTTGACAGACTTGGAGATGATGACTCAGAGAAATAGAGATAATGAATGTAATGATATGTATTAATTCACATTGATGTACATTCCCATTCACATGATACTCATTGCCAAATGGTACTCAGAGGTGTAGGCTATGAAAGAGTCCTCACACACTCAAATGTTGATGCAAGGTTGCCTCAGGATCTGAGCTAAAGTGGACAAGCTAACCGACGACTTTTTGATTGTGTCTTTTATAGAAGTTGAGTTGAGATTTGAATTTGAATTCAAATTAAAATCTCCTTCAATCACTCCTCTAAAAGTAGGGAGATATTCTCTCTAATTACACCATCCAAATTCCACGACTCTAATCAGTTAGGTGTGTATACATAATGCCAAGTCATTTAGACTTTTACAAGGAGTAAAATGTAATAACACATAGGCAAGTGTTCCTATGGTTCTAGCTTCACATAGTGATACCCTTCAAGGGTTCCAAGCCAATCTTCCAAAGTTCCAAGCCAAGTGTGAAGGCTTGAAATGCACCAACAGCTCCCCCTCAAGCCAAACACTTTGGCTTAAGTCTTCATCTTCTTCATCTTTAGTCTTCAATCACATCCTGCAATCCAATCATGGATTTGAATCTGCATAGCTTGTTTCCATCCAATGCTTTAGTGAGTAAATCTGCACATTGCATATTAGTAGACACATAAGTCAATTGAATGTCTTTACTAAGTAACTTCTCTCTCACATAGTGGTAATGAACCTCTATGTGTTTGGTTCTGGCATGATATATTGGATTAGCTGCAAGGTGAAGAGAGCTAGTGTTATCTCCAAATATAATTGGAGGTCTAGTGTATAGACCTAATTCTGTATATAAGCGCTTTAACCAGATAGCTTCTTGAGTGGCATTGGCAAGCCCTCTATACTCTACTTCAGTGGATGACAATGCCACTGTAGGTTGCTTCTTGGCTGACCAAGAAATAGGTTTATCTCCTGCAAAACAAATGTAACCTGAGGTGCTTCTCCTATCATCCTTGCATCCTACCCAATGTGCATCTGAATACACTTTAATATCAATATCTGATGTATAAGGAAAGTACAAACCATGGCTTTGAGTTCCCTTCAAGTACTTCAAGGTCTTCTGTGCAGCCTCTAGGTGAGGTACCCTTGGTTTGTGCATGAATTGACTAAGCACACTAACTCCATATGCTATGTCAATTCTTGTCAAGGTAGCATAATTCAAACTACCTACCATGCTTTGATATCCTGTAATGTCTTGTATTTCATCTCCTTCATGAGCTTAGCTTTAGGTTGGCCTCCATTGGAGTTGTTGAGACTTTAACATCCTGCAAGCCAAACTTCTTGACCATATCCTGTACATACTTCTTTTGAGTGATATATATACCTGAGTTGGTGTAGACTAACTCAAGACCTAAGAAGTACTTCAATAATCCAAGATCATTGATCTTGAATTCCTTCATCATCTGTCCTTTGATGTGTCTAATACCATTGACATCATTGCCTGTAATGATGATGTCATCAACATAAACACACAAGTAGATTACCTCTGTACTACTTCTCTTTATGAACAGAGAAGTATCAGCTTTGCTCATCACAAATCCTTGGTCTTGGAGGTAGGTTGTCAACCTGTAATTCCATGCTCTAGGTGCCTGCTTCAAACCATATAGAGCCTTCTTCAATTTACAAACATAATTTACCTTTTTTGGATCTTCATAGCCAGGTGGTTGTGACATGTAGACTTCTTCAGATATCCATCCATTCAAGAAAGCATTCTTGACATCTAATTGGTACATGTTCCAATTCTTGGATGCAGCTACACTCACCAATATTCTGATAGTTGACATCTTAGCCACAGGAGAAAATGTCTCCTCATAATCAATGCCTTGGGTTTGTGCAAAACCCTTGGCTACCAACCTAGCTTTGTACCTGTTGATTGTTCCATCTGAATTTCTCTTTAGCTTGTAGATCCATCTGGATCCTATCACCTTCATAGAGTCTTTCTTGGGTACCAAGTCCCAAGTATCACTCTCCTTGAGAGCTTCCATTTCTTCATCCATAGCTCCTTTCCATTCTGGTTTGGTGATTGCTTCTTCATATGTACCTGGTTCTTCATTCAACAAATCCTTTGCAAGATATACAGAATGTTTAGTTACAAGTGATGTGTCATACCCAAATCTGATAGGCTTCTTCTTTTCTCTCTGAGATCTCCTCATTGCTTGAGTTGAGGATTCTGGTGTATCCTCTAGCTTCTTCATCTTCATCTTTCCTTTGGACTTCCATGCCTTGAACTCCTCAAGGTTTATTGTATCATCATCATCTGAGCTTGATTCATCTTTCTGAATTGGTTCCTCCTTGGTGAGCTTTGGGAAATCTTCTTCCATATCATAGGGTAGACTAACCTTCCTGCATTCATTCTCATACCATGAGTCATTCTCATCAAAGATGACATCTCTGCTTACCTTGAAGCCTTTGTTTGTTGGGTTGTAGAATCTGTATCCCTTTTGGTTCAAATCATAACCAATGAAGATACATTTTTCAGCTTTAGGGTCTAGCTTTCCCCTTACCTGTGAGGGAATATGCACATATGCTACACAACCAAAGATTTTACAATGATCCAGAGAAGGTCTCTTACCATGCCAAGCTTCATATGGTGTCATGCCATCAAGTGATTTGGATGGCAACCTGTTAATAAGATAGGTGGCAGTAGATACACTCTCTGCCCAAAGATAATTTGGCAATTTCTTTTCATTAAGCATAGACCTAGCTGTTTCTACAATGAGTCTATTCCTTCTTTCAGCTACCCCATTTTGTTCAGGTGAGTACCTTGTAGTAATTTCCCTTTTGATGCCTCTTTCCTGCAAGAAATCTTCAAACTCATTGGAGAAGTACTCTCCTCCACCATCTGACCTTAGCCTCTTCAAGCTTCTTCCTGTTTGATTTTCAACAAGTGCAAGATACCTCTTGAAACAATTAAACACTTCATCTTTATGCTTCATAAAGTATAAGATGGTCCATCTTCTATAATCATCAATGAAGGACACATAATACCTTGAACCTGAAATGGAAGGATCCTTACTAGGTCCCCAAACATCTGTGTGTACCAAGTCTAGGTAGTCTTCATGCATGAAACCTTTCCTTGAGTAGGGCAACCTGTGAGACTTACCAAACTGACATGCTCCACACTTGTAAATCATGTGTTGCTTGGATACATTAGGTATCCCAAGCACACATTGATCCCTGCACATTTGCTTTAGGGTTCTTTCACCTATGTGGCCTAACCTCTTGTGCCATATTTCTAACTCTGAAAGTGTTTGATCCTTGTAATTATACAAAGCAATGTTCTTGGTGTCTTCTAGCTCAAAAGTAAACAATCTACCTGATTTTTCTCCCTTGGCTATCCTTCTGAATCCATGTCTTGGGTCCTCCACATATGCTCCATGTTGAGTGAACCTGACTTGCAAACCTTTCTCCACAATCTGACCAACACTCATTAGATTCTTGGTGATGGTTGGTACATAGAGTACCCTGCTCAATAGATTCTGGTTACCATCACATGTCTTCACATTTCCAATCTTTACAACAGAATGTTTAGTGTCATCACCTGTTTGTACCTGATGTTTGCCCTTGGGTTCTTCCAAATCAGAGAGTAGTGCCACATTGCCAGCTACATGGTTAGAACATCCTGAGTCAATATAAAATAAATGATCATCATTTGTACCTGCCTTGGAGGTCATATTCATGATCAATAGGGAGTCATCTTGCTCCTCTGTGTAATTGTTGTAGTCCCTTCTGTTTCTGAATCCACCTTGGTAACTACCATTGTGGTTGTGGTTGTAATTGTTGCTGTATTGATTGTTGTATCCATTGTAGCCTTGGTGTTGGTTGAACCTGCCTCTCCCTTGAGAGTATCCACCTCTTGAGTAGCCTCTTCCTCTCTGATTCTTGTAGTTCTTGTAACATTCATCTGTGGTATGATTGGACAATCCACAAATGTTGCATGGTGATAAGTTGTAGGGTCTCCCCCTACCTGACTTACCTCCTCTGCCTCTTCCTCTTGAGGATCTACCTCTCCCTGCATAGTTTGCTTGGGAGGTAGAACCTTCTTCATCAACCTTCTTACTTTTACCTTTATCTTTAACCTTCTTATCAGTATATAGAGCAGAGGGGTTGTTACCTTTTGATTGATCTCCTGCCTTTGTAAACTTTGCTTCATGTGTAAATAGTTGGCCCATGAGTGTTGTGAGATCTGGGGTATGCATATCCATGTAGAGGTCCATTGCAGTGGTGAAACTTTCCCACTTATCATCTGCCTTGAGTCCATTTATTACTTGTCTGACTATTTGCTCCTCTTCAATCTCCTCTCCAATGCTTGCTAATTGGTCTGCCACATCTTTAATCTTTGTCACATACTCTGAGACTGATTGCTTGGGCTGCTTCCTAAGGGTTGTGAATTCAATCCACAGTTGATTCTTCCTGGCCCTTGTGTTGGAAGAGAAATATGTTGACAAGGTTTCCCAAGTCTCTTGGGAAGTCTTACAATTCCTTACATGTGGTAAAAGGAAATCAGATATAGAGTTAAGAAGGTAAGACCTTTCCAAAGCATCCTTTGCACACCATTGGTTGAGTCTCTCTTGTTCATCCTTGGTGGGTAGTCCTCTAGCTTTGAATGAGGGCAATTCCTCATCTCCTGATATGTATCCAAATAAGCTCCTTCCTTGTAGATAGGTCTTCATCCTCAATGACCAAGCTTGGTAATTGTTCCTGTCCAATTTGTCAATGAATGAAGGAAAACCATCTCCCATGTTTACCTTATTTGCTCTGATACCACTGTTGGGAGTGATGGTTGGATGCACTCAGAAGATTGAGTAGATGCTGCTAACCCTGCTTTGCACCAGCCCTCTTTGACTCCAGATATGCTTAGTAGACTCCTTAAGCTTCCAAATGATACCAAAATATGCTATATGTACTTTGAAAGAGGTTTGAGTAATGACTTGATCAATACAGATAAGTTTGTAAATCACAAAGCTAAAAAACTTTCTACTTTTGTCTTGATACCTGCTCAGTCTTTCACTCAGTATGACCAGTGTAGTTACAATTGGCAAAATTCCTTCTAGAGATATTCTATTAGCTTAGTAAGCTACCATTTGCAAGTGGAATGAGATAAAATGATGGACTATACTCAGAGAAAGATGTTTAGCAAAAATATGTGTACCCCCGACTTTTTAGGAACACTGCAGCAGTATACCAGAGTCGACTTCGAGCGGAATTTCTCTGTAATGGCTGAATCACTTGACTTAAAACTTTGTAGGTGTGTAGAATACTTTGAGCTGAATCCAATGTGCTTTGAATCACTTGATTTGGTTCAGTAGATCCTGAGATATGCCTCTTTGAAGTTGACAGACTTGGAGATGATGACTCAGAGAAACAGAGATAATGAATGTAATGATATGTATTAATTCACATTGATGTACATTCCCATTGACATGATACTCATTGCCAAATGGTACTCAGAGGTGTAGGCTATGAAAGAGTCCTCACACACTCAAATGTTGATGCAAGGTTGCCTCGGGATCTGAGCTAAAGTGGACAAGCTAACCGGCGACTTTTTGATTGTGTCTTTTATAGAAGTTGAGTTGAGATTTGAATTTGAATTCAAATTAAAATCTCCTTCAATCACTCCTCTAAAAGTAGGGAGATATTCTCTCTAATTACACCATCCAAATTCCACGACTCTAATCAGTTAGGTGTGTATACATAAT